>OX578145.1:76195546-76215546 GCA_951213105.1 Amaurobius ferox | reverse complement strand
GAATAATCAAATATTGAGGGGACCTGGTAACTAACTGTTACTTAGGAGTTCACAATTTGCATGGGCGTCCCTGTGTCGAAAATGACCAGTGTTTCTCATAGGAAATAATTGTATGAAAATATATAATTTGAAGCAATTAGGGTTCTAATTATGATGGATAAAATGTTATATAGTTCTAATTGTTTACATAATGTATCAACACAAAGTTTCACATCGAAGTGCAGCATTTCTTGTGTTCTTGTGTCCGCATATCGCAGATGAGTATGGACACACAGACTGTCATTTTTCCGGAAGTGTATATTAAAGTTCGAAAGTTCGGGAAAAAACAATCCTTTCTTTTTACACTAGTTCAGGAAAGTAAATATCACCAATTTCTACAATGTTTGATTATTATGAGTAAAATCGGTAGTAAATATATAACAAGTTAAGCCCGTGACTTATCAAGCACATTTATAACACATCAAGAAAATAATATATCAAATACAAATGTAGCATCCATCATGGCATACAAAAAACCCCACCCACAATGCATTACACAGAAAGTTTTACACTTTTCCGAAAGAAAAATTAAAAACTTGTACCAAAGTATACTTTACGGATGAAACGCTCCACAAAACAATCTTACAAAGTGAACAACCTTTTTGCAATTTAACAACCCCAAAACAAACAAAAAAAAAACCTCATCTTGGAACAGTGCCGTAATTTTTTTTTTTTGAAAATATTTTAAAACAAAAAAAAACTTACTTTATAGGCGCCGTCAACTAACTTTGCCAGCTCGTCGGTCTCCGACAACACGTTCATTGTTACTTCTTACTAACAATGTTTTCAACTTTCTTAAAATTCACAACTTAATCACTTTTGAGCAGAAATCATCAAATAGCATCACGTGTGTGTGATCTGTAATACCGACACAAGCCGTAATCCGTGCGTTCAACCATCGAGGTATCATTTCGTCTGCTAGAATCTCAAACGGAATCGTCCCGCCATGTGTCCGCGGGGTTGCCGCAGGGAAGGTCGCCAAGGCACGGCGCGTCCTGATTTCGCCAAAATGCGGTGATGTTTCCCGCGAGATATTCGATTTATATTCATTATTGTTTCTTGTTGAAGGTGGTTTAAATTATTTATTTTAATATTCTGAACAATGCGGGATGTTTATTGTGCTAAAAACAATGCTTCTATTGTTTCAACTTGTTAATGTTCGAGTTATTTTGCGTCTGAATTTGATTATCGAAATTCAGTACTTAAGCCATACCATTGCAAATTTTGAATCTTCGCGTTGATATCAGTGATTATTTACCTTTCATTTATAGTTGACTGGCGCTTATGGTTGAGTCAGACATGGGTGGATTGTGCAAACTGTTACATCGGAGGAAACAATTTGTGGGTCAGGGGGTGTAATAAAATATCTTGTTTCCCATTTCTCCAAATACAATTTTTACGAACTTCAATGGGATCTAATGGATTTCGGTGGGTATGGCTCCCAAATCCCCCCATTGGCGACGCCACTGAGTACAATCAGTGCCGTCGACAGAATTTTCAGACCCCTATGCAACAAATGCGCAGGACTCCAATACTACCCCGTATTTTACAAGTTATTGACATTTTTTTATAAACTGTTTATGCAGGCTGGGCCCCGATCCTGCCGGGACCCTATGCAATGCCTTACTTTGTCCCTCCCTGTCGGCGGTTCTGAATACAAAATTGAAAATAAATTGATTTTTAGCGGGGGGGGATTAAATCCTAAATTTCGAATTGTTCAGTAGCGGCGTAACTAGGAATTTTAGTCCTCTAGTAAATTGCACCAGAAATAAGTATTTAAATAAATATTTATTTGGGGGAGTTAATTTTAGCCTCCCTCCTTCCGAAAAAAAAAAAACCCCGGGAAAACTGAAGTTTCGGTGCTTCATTTTCGTGGACCTATTTCATAAGTTCAAATTTCGCAATTTTTGCTATTTTCTTTAATTGATTTTTTTGTTTTCCTTTGCTCTTCTTAATTTTGAAGATTAGTTTTGCTTCAATTTTTATCAGCTACAAGTAAAATGATAAATTGTTTTAAAATGTGTTGATATGGTTCGAGAAACAATTAATTGCTTCAGCTTATATTAAAAAACCCTTTAAAAAACCCAGATCAATTACACTTTATGTCAATCCACGCTTCGGAGTGAAGGCAATTGTGAATCGAAGTCATCCTTAAACGCATTCGCGTCCGTTTGGCTTCGTCGTGGTTCCCTTTCCCCGCTTAATAGGGCCCCGCGATTTTCAGAACTTTGAGAAACATTTTTATTTATATTTCATAAATAAAGGATATTTTATGTAAAACAGTTTCTTTATTTATTATAAACATCACTTTAATTGGTCTTAAATAATTTAATACGTGGATTGTTATAGTGAAACTAATTTTATTTTAGAATAAAAAATTTTGGGGGAAAAATTGGCTTTTTCCGGTTTCTGCAAATATCCCAGTTTGCTCAGGGCCGCTATGTTTCTCAGGCTCTTAGGTCTCGCTTAACCGCGCTTAATACTAGTTACGCTACTGTTGCTCGAACATTAAAAGATCGTTATTAAAGTCAACCCAACCCAAAACCAGACACCCTCCGATTTTTTTTTCAGCTTGACTGCTACGTAGTTTCCCAAATATAATGTCCCTCCTAGAATTCCAATAATTCCCTCCCTCCCCCCCGCGAATACGTATCCTCTCTAGAAATTCTCTAAGCTGCCCGAAACTGATCCAGTATCTACTCGAAGTATGGGCACGATAAATCTGTAAATCCGAAAGTCGATCCGAGGGATTAGAGGAAGGATGACACGGTCTCTGTGGTTGCCACCCCCAATGGCTTCTGTTCGAAATTGGGTGGCACCTTCTCGGCTTTTCAAATAGATACATTGCTGCTTACACCGTTTAAGTGGGATGGTCTGGGAATGACAGAAAGAACTTAATTTGTATTCCATAAAAATTTCGTATTTTATTCTTCTATGACTTCATTTGCTGAATTTCCTCTCTGTAAAATTACTTGCAAAGATTATAAAATTAACTAAGATTTTTATTGATTATCTGATGAGAAGTTTCTGTGCATTTATCATTTTTTTTTATTTAGGGCAAATTCACATATTTTTAAATTATTCGGGTAATTTTTTATTACTATCCTTTTTAGAATTACGAAATTAAGGTAATAAATTTTAATTTCATTTATTATTTATGGATTGTTCCAAGCTGTTCCTCATGCTTAGTTTCTAAAATATCTATTGCAACCCTCTCCCAAATCCTACTAATTTACTCTTTTCTAAAATTTCGTTTATATCCCCTCTGGAATTTGTTTTTGTACAGGATGACATATTCCTCTAGTCCTGTAATTCTATCATCTTTTTAAATTGAAGAATTAATATAATTTTTTTAGGTTTATTTTTAATTTATAGATTGTAAGATACATTAAGTACATGAGATGACGAAAATCAGTATTTTTTATTCGAAAATTGTAAGTTAAAAGCCCTTTATATATGTTTTCAAAAATTCCTCTTGTAAACCTTACTACCAAATTTCGCTTTACTTCTTTTTTAAATTTCCAATCAATTAAAATACCTCTAAGTACTTTATTTTTATTTTTTTATTTAATTTAACCTATCCCAAAGATTTAACCTACATTAATTTGTATTTTATATATATATCTGTTGGGAAATCTTAAAATATAGGCATTTTCACTGTAATTCTCATGTTTGACAGCTTGCAACCGTATAACTAATTTATTTATTGTAATAATTGCAACTTATAACATAGACGCTTTTTTGTGATATGGTACTTAACTTTTTTAACGAAATTTTAATTTGAAAATCATTAAACTTGAACTTGACTTTGAATTCCTAAAAGAAAAAAAATCTTTCAAATCATTTTATTTTCCCTGCAATACTCGTACATGTATGGGGAAAATATTGGAATCGCGTTGAAAATCACAACTCGAGTTTTCGACGGATCTACATGATTTGGGACCTCTAGAACACGAAAACACTATTTTCAAGGTGATGCCTGTGTGTTTGCCTGTGTATGTGTGTCTGTTCAGGTGTGTCTGTCTGTCTGTCTTTGCAGATTTTGTATCTACTCTTAACTGAAAAACTAATTGACCGAATTTCATTAAATTTGGTAGATAAATTCTTTGTGGGTGACTCTGGTGCTGATTTGATTTTGGCAAGATCCAGGATAAAGGAACCCGCCTTTTTTGCGAAACGGCCCGCAAAAATCTCTTGTATTCACTTTAGCTGAAAAGACTAATTGACCAAATGTAAAAAAGTTGGTATATAAGTCACTTGTAGGATACCCTGGTGCTGATTAGATTTTGGTACGATTCTGAAAAGAAAAACCTCCCTCTTTTACGAAAAATTCTCAAATCTAAAATAAATGACTACGTATGCTGAAATGTATCAATTAAATGCTTTATACGTAATTTTTGACAAAGAAACGAATAAGACCAAGTCCATTACTCAAAACCTAACTGTTCTTGATATATTTTAGCTTTGCCGCGCTTATGTTGGCTGCCTTTAAAAAATGTCCAGTCTCCAAATAAAAACTAAAATTAAAATTAGAAGTGTAAATTCAGTGCTATTTTGTGCAATTAAACTCAATTTAATGATTCATTACTAAAGAAATTTGGAAAACATGAATAAAAGTCTGCAAAGAAAGTCATGTGCTACCCACCAGGTGTATTCTTTTCTTGTTGGTTCTATAGCTATTTTAAATCAATTTCAAATTGAAGAAATTGTACATTCATCTTATTTAAAGGATTTAAAAAGTAATAGTATATGTTGCTTAAGTGAAAATTGTAAATATTAGAAAACGAAATTTTAGGCCAGATTTATATCTGTAATATTATACAACAATTTTAACATGCATCGGTATGATTAATTTAATTTAGTATGGATTTTTTTACGATTTCTATATACAAGTTTCTTGTATTTTATATAATTTGAAATGTTATTATAGCTAACATATGCATACAATTGCAACGATTGCTAGATGATGCAAAGCCGATCAAAAATGGGCACCAGGTCTGTGAAATAAATCAGGTCTGCACCAGGTCTGTGAAAGAACAGTCACCAAAACAATTACTAGACTGAGAATTCAACATCTAAGAGAAATGAAATTAAGCAGAGATGACACGATATGTTATCGACTCTGTAGTAATTTACCACAGACTGAAATTACATCGGAGCACATTTTTTCATGTCCAGCCATTTTGGCGGCCATGCAGAACTTGGATGAATTTCCACGGGAAAAACTCTACTCTAACAAGATCCTCGACATTGTTAAAGCAGTACTCTTTGCACATAGACCAATCTGACTTTTTGTGGACACAACACCAACCAACCATGTGCATGCAATTATACAACGAAAAAAATCTCACGTGGACAGGACATGACTTTCTCTACATTTTGAAGTGGTTTGATTTCTTTCACAGTGACATAATGATGCACAAGATTTACCACAAAATATATTTGACCTGAATTGTACATTAGCATTTGGTGTTTCCTTTCTAAGTTCCAATCAGTAGATTACTGAAATTCAAAATCCAAATTCTAATAATGTTTTCCATCTATCAATAACATAAATAAATAAAATTGGCATCACGTCTGATTTCAACCAGCAGAAACAACAAGCACACAACTATAATAGAAGGTCTTTATTTCACTTCTTTAAGACGTACAAAACTTAAAAAGGCCAGAGCGCTTTCGAGCGTAAATACGCTCTTCATCAGTTATGCTCTATTTTTTGAATCTGTGCAAAATGTTTTGTATTTTTGGATTCTCCTTAGATAAACGTAAGTTAATTGATAATTGCATTTATGCAAATTTGTCACGTTTTCTGATCTATATATGAACGATCATTCCTATTTCCATGTAGCCACTGATGAAGAGCGTATTTACGCTTGAAAGCGCTCTGGCCTTTTTAAGTTTTGTACGTCTTAAAGAAGTGAAATAAAGACCTTCTATTATAGTTGTGTGCTTGTTGTTCCTGCTGGTATCAATAACATATTTAATTTTTCTTTATTTAATTTGGTAGAAAGGTGAAACTGTTACTATTACAACCATCTAAAAACCGTACCGTAGTGCTATTGGCATTGAATTAACATCGCATATATACACCAAAATTTATATAACATTTAATTAATATCCTGTGAAATATATGACAATTGCAAATCGTTCTAGTTTAGAATAATTTTTCCAAATAATACTTCCTCTGTACAATTGTATGGTAATGTAAAATTTAACCAGTGGTCGAATTAAAAAAAATAAAAATACTATACAGAATTACCAACTTACTTTCATAATGATTGCAAAAAATTTCAATATTTTACTTTTATTAGATTATGAAACATGCCCAGCTGTGCCAACTTATTATCCGGAAATTACATTTTGCTTTCTGCGCAAGGGCTTATATTCCAGACTATCAAAGTTAATTGTGAAGCCTAAAGAATTCTCAGATAATTAAAAACACAAGAAACGTTAATGATTTCATTCACCTTGGCTAAGAATCAACTGTCTAAAAGCAAGCCCAATGTCTCCCTGTCTTCATTAACAGATATAGAACTTTATAGAGAGCAATGCACTCCATCATCTATCTGTTCCCATGGCGAAAATGTAAGACTCCTTGCATTGAGAGTTGCAAAGTCGTTGCTAAATATTGGGACATACTTTCGATAAGCTGACGACTTTCTTTCTTTTGGCCGGCCTCATTTGCCTTAGTTGAGCTATTTTAGTAATACTCTAACTAGCAAGTGCTGACGAATTATTTTGAACGAGTTAAAAGAACTGTTCTGTATGTGGTAAGAACTTAATAGTCCTAATGTGTGATATTAACTAATTGTTGAAAAATGCACGAATTTCTCCGCGTAGGTACCAAGACAAATTGCAATTAGTGTTAGCCCTGATCCAGCTGTTCTATAACTTATTAACCAACAGAAGGTAATAAATAAACCGATCATACGTTATTTCAATGCAAATATCTTTATATTAAAATAATAAAGACCAATCATGCATAAAGCATTGATTATGAAACACTTTCCAACTACAATACAATTTTATTTAAACATCTCTAAAATGGGATACATTCGACGGCGATATTTTTAAAATTATCATAATACTACAATAATTAATTATATTTGAAAACTTAAAACTTCATAAAAAATGAATTTTATTCAAATGACATCAATGAAACATAAATCGCCTGTCTCTCTAAGTAAAAGCAGAATATTTCATTCAAACACTTTTATTCCATTCCTTTCATTCAGCGGTGATACTTTTAAAATTATCACAACACTATAATAATTTATTTTACTTCATGTATGTAAAAGTACTTTTTAACTTCATGTTTAAAACTTCATCAAAAAGGCAATACTATGAAATCGTATGCTTCTCTATATAAAATCAATGAAAGTTTCATTCATATCAACTATATTGTAGACTCCAGAGCTAAATAATTTTGAGTTAAGTAAATTCAGCAATTCTTATACAACTCATCTTACAACTTGATATGTTTAAATTCTCCATACGTGAATATTGGACTTCGTTGTAGAAATAATCAAAATTTGATTATCATTTAAACTCCAAAATATTGTAATTACGTTGCGCAATATATAGATGCACAGAGAATACGCAAATAAAGCGGTTTTAGGACGGATGCAGCACTAAATATAAATTAAAAAAACTTTAAAAATTCCGATTTTGACATCTTAGAAAAAGATGGATGCCATATTTTATTTTGAATTGGGTCACGCGATCTCTTTATGGGTGCAATTAATATTTTAATTTTTATTTAAAAATCTACAGAACATATTTTGCTGAATTTTTTTTTATATATTTAATGGGATAATTTGAATATTTCCAAAAATTTTGAAGCAATTTATGAATTTTAACTTCGCTTAAAAAATGTTTGAAAAATTAGGTCCCATAGGTTCAATGTATTTAACTTTTTCAACCCGGGTTCAATCCGAAGCTAATTGGGTGATATTATTCATTTACATTCCCATATGTCCCACAGACTGTCTCAACAACATACTAAAATTTCATTTTGATAAGGTCATTTTTACGGCAGTTAACTTGCGAACAGACAGACAGACACAATGAACAAAATATGTGTGTCTGTTGATCCGTCCAGATTTTGTATCCACTCTAACTCACAAACAAATTGACCAACTTTCATAAAATTTGGTAAGTAAATCTCTTGTGCGTGATCCTGTTGCTGCTTTGATTTTGGTACTATTCGGGATAAAAAAAAACCCGCCTTTTATTGCGATATGGGCCGCAAAACTTGCCTTCATCCACTCTAGATGTGAAATTAATATATCAAATTTCACACAATTTGGTAGATAAATCGCTTGTAGAATAACCTGGTGCTGATTAGATTTTTGTACGATTCGGAAGAAATTAACCTACCTGTCTTTCCGAAATGGCCCGCAAAACCGTTAAATCTAAAAATAAAAGATTACGTATGCTCAAATATATCAATTAAATGCTTTTTTATACGCAATTTTTGACGATGAAAAAAATAAGACCAACCCCATTACTCCAGAATTAACCGTTTTCGAGATATTTAAATTTTTCGCATTTTCGCTACGCCACCTTTGAAAATAATTGCAGTTAACAAATGCAAACGAAAATTGAATTAAAAGTTCACATTCAATGTAATTTAAAATAATTATGGGTGTTATTTCGTGCAATTAAACTCAAGTTAGTGAATTATTGAAGAAATAAAGAAAAAGTGAACATGAGTCTGCAGGGAAAATCATATGCTGCCCCACATCATTTTTTTTTAACTTAAAACTTATTTTTTACTTTCCCTGCAATACATGGTAATGTATAGGGAAAGTATTGGAATCATGTCGAAAATCGCAACTCGAGTTTTCGTCGGATCTACACGTTTCGAGACCTCTAGAATACGAAAAAAGAATTTTAGCGTGACGTCTGTGTGTGTGTTTGTGTTTCTGTCTGCGTGTCTGTGTGTTTGTCTGTCTCTCTGTCTGTCTGTCTGTCTGTCTGTCTGTCTGTCTGTCTGTGTGCAGATTTTGTATCCACGCTACCTATAAAACTAATGGACCGAATTTCACAAAATTTGGTAGGTCAAGATAAGTCACTTGTGAACGAATCTGGTACTGATTAGTTTTGGGTACGATTCGGGTTAAAAGAACCCGCCTTTTTTTTTGCGAAATGACCCGCAAAAGCTTGTATCCACTCTAGCTGAAAAACTAATAGACCGAATTTCACAAAATTCGGTAGATAAGTCAGTTGTAGGTCACCCTGGTGCTGATTAGATTTTGGTAGGATTCAGAAAAAAATAATCTGCCTTTTTTTGCAAAATGGCCCTCAAAAATCGCCAAAATCTAAAATAAAAAACTGTGTATGTTCAATATATACATTAAGTGTTTGTTTAATACGTAATTTTTAACGAAGAAAAGAATAAGTCCAACCGCATTACACTAGGACTAGCCGTTCTTGAGATATTTTAGTTTTTTCGTATTTTCCCTACGGAACCTTTGACAATAAGTCCAGTTATCAAATGAGAACGAAAATTGAATTAAAAGTGAATTAAATTTAATTAAAATGAAAAGAACGTGGATATATGTCTGCAGGGAAAGTGATGTGCTGCCCACATCAGATTTTTTTCAATAAAGGGAAGACAATTAATGCTTTTATGCACTAAAAGTAAAACATTTTAAATTGTTTCACAGAAAAGTATTGTTAAAAATTTTAAATGATAATTGTTTCCTATTTTTCAGTTTTAATTCAGGCAAAATATTTTTTTTATTATAATTTTATTTTTTCTTTCAAAAATTAGAACAATAGGTTTAGTACATGCATATTTATCAGTTCAATATATATATTAATTTCTAGGCAAACAAGATAATAGCTTTCCTTGTAATCATGAGCCTAGCAAAAAATTTTGAAACTTCGAAAATAGAAATTGGAAGAAACGTCAAACTATAGGAGAAATTGCAATGCATACTAATTCACTTTTTTATCACTAATTTTTATCACTCATTTTTTGCATACTAATTCAATTTTTTAATTTGCTCTATTTGCGTAGCCTTTCGATTCGTTCTTTCTTTTAATTAATCATAAAAATGTAAATTAATTTTGCTTTCTCATAAGTAGTACTAAGAAAGTAATATTTTCACGAGAATTTTCGATTTCGATATCTTGATGCCAATATATGTTTTACAACCTCCTGAGCGCGTTTTGTCCATTTTTGAAATGATGACCGTCTGTCTGTCTATTTGATGTCTGTGGTCGATTTCTTGCGTACACCATAGCAGCCATAAATATTAATGGATTTTCACGAAACTGTGTATCTGACTTTAAAATAAAAAAAATCAAGAACTAGATAGCATTTTTTAAAAATTCGAACAAAAACCTCAAAATTTATTCGAAATTTTATATTTTTTAATATGACATCATAGCACGAAATTTGATAAAATCATGCATAAAAGGGTTTATTTACGCATGATTCGTCAAATGAACGCGAAACTTAATAGTTTCAATCATTGTTGTGAAAAATAACGCCGATACAATTTTTTCTTTTCCTGCAATACATGGTAATGTATAGGGAAAGTATTGGAATCATGTCGAAAATCGCAATTCAAATTTTCGACGGATCCGTTTCAAGACCTCTAGAATACGAAAAAACCATTTTTAACGTGACGTCTGTGTGTGTGTCTGTGTGTCTGTCTGTGCAGATTTTGTATCCACTCTAACCAAAAAAACTAATTTATCGAATTTCATCAAATTTGGAAGGTAAGTCACTTGTGGGCGAATCTGGTGCTTATTAGTTTGGGGTACGGTTCGGGATAAAAGATACCGCCTTTTTTTGCGAAATGGCCCGCAAAAGTTTGTATCCACTCTAGCTGAAAAACTAATGGACCGAATTCCACAAAATTCAGTAGATAAATCACTTGAAGGGCACTCTGGTGATGATTAGATTTTGGTATGATTCGGAAAAATATAACCTGCCTTTTTTGCAAAATGGCCCGCAAAAATCAACAGAATCTAAAATAAAAAACTGCGTATGCTCAAATATATCCATTAAATGCTTGTTTAATACGTAATTTTTAACGAAGATAAGAATAGTACCACCCCATTACACTAAGACTAGCCGTTCTCGAGGTATTTCAGTTTTTTTTTTTTTTGGTATTTTCTCTACGCCACCTTTGAAAAGAAGTCCAGTTTTCGAATGAGAACGAAAATTGAATTAAAAGTGAATTAAATGTAATTAAAATAAAGAGAAAGTGAATATAAGTTTGCAGGGAAAGTCATATGCTGCCCACATCAGATTTTTCTTTTCGTGACGTCATTATCCCCCCGCTTCCTTGGGGAATATGTTTACCCCCTTTAAGGTGAAGGGTATTATTCCATAGGGTAATCATTTGGACTTCCGATGCCGATTTTATAAATATTTTCTTGTAGAATTTAAAACACACACACACAAAAAAAAAATGAATTCTAGTATAAGAAAGTCGAATAGAGCCACACTCCAATTCACTTTTAAATTTAATTTACAAAATAGAATTTTTGAAGGTTAAAAACTATCTCGTCTTAAATGCAGCCCATGACGAGAAAATACTTCAGAAACATATCCTTCCCTATACTGTATGGCTCCCTCGTGACTCCTGTATATATGAATCCATCTCCCTCTTCCCCATATACATGCACGGAGTATGTTTCCTTTTATATATCTGGAGATGAATCCATAAAGTAAATTTCACATAGATACAAAATAATATTGTTGGAACAGGTATTTTCATACAAGTCAAGATATATCGCCCGCTGGAGAAAAATAATATACGCTGTTCATAATGGATTCATAGAATAACCCTCGTCCTTTAAGATTGTTATTTCGAATAACGTGATTTATATCTATGCATTTATTTTCGGAAAATGGCTTCATATATATTTTTCCCAATACGTATGAATGCAAAATATCTCTATACTAAAAAAAAATCATTCCTACGAGTTTGTACTGTCCCTGCAATACATGGTAATGTATAGGGAAAGTATTGGAATCATGTCGAAAATCGCAACTCGAGTTTTTGACGGATCTACACGTTTCGAGACCTCTAGAATATTAAAAAACTATTTCTAGTGTGACGTCTGTGTGTGTGTCTGTCTGTGTGTCTGTGAAATGTATGCATCCACTCTAACTCAAAAACTAATGGACCGAATATCATAAAATTTGGTAGGTAAGTCACTTGGATATAACCCTGGTGCTGATTAGTTTTTGGTACAATTCGTAAAAACAGAACTCGTCTTTTTTTGCGGAATGGTCCGTAAAAATTTCATTTATTCGCTCTAGCTAAAATACTGATTGACCAAATTTCACAAAATTTAGTAGATAAGATACTTGTTGGATATTTTGGTGCTGATTAGAATTTGGTACGATTCGTAAAAGAAGAAACTGCCTTTTTTTACGAAATGGCCCTCAAAAATTCCATGTATCCACTGAAGGTAAAATACTAATTGACCAAATTTCACAAAATTTGATGGATAAGTTACATGTGGGATACTCTAGTGCTGATTTAGATTTTGGTACGATTCGGAAAAGAACAACCAGCCTTTTTTTACGAAATGGCCCGCCAAAATCTAAAAAAAAAAAAAAAACTAAGTAGTGTATGCTCAAATGTATCAAATAAATTCTTGTTTTATATGCAATTTTTGTAGAGGAAAATAAAATGACACACTCCATTGTATTTTAGGACTAACCGTTCTCAAGATATTTGAGATTTCTTCTATTATTGTTACGCCGATTTCGGGAAAATGTCCAATTACCAAATAAAAACAAAAATTGAATTGAAAATGCAAATTTAGTGTTATTTTGTTCAATTAAACTCAATCTAATTAATTATTAAAGAAATAAAGGAAATATGAATTTGAGTCTGCAGGGAAAGTCATGTGCTGCTCCTATCAGATTTTTTATACTGCATAACGAACGGACGGTAAAACGTACAGTTATGAAATTTTCGTATGGACTAATATGAACCCGTATGTTTTGCGTTAGTCTATATGATGGTTACCCGTATGGTAAGCCCCCAAACCGGACTTTGAATCTGATTAAGGCCCTAGTTAATTAAGTATTAATAAATGCACATTTGCATTGCCAGTATGGGAAAACATTCAATGGGATGAACCGATTTCCAACTTCTCTGTGATTGGCTGCTGGCAGAAACGTAGAAAAGGTGGCCCATGACAGTGGCCTTATTGTTGATTCCTATAAACATAAGCGTTTCGCAATAATGTTGCTATAAACATTTGCGATTAACATGTAATTATTATTGTAATTAACAATTATATGTATCATTGTTCATTCTCATAAACAACTACATGAACTTGCAAAAAGTTAAATTTTCATGAACCCGATTGTTAGAAATTTTAGCATGAGAACCTTTTCTTTAACCGAAATCATTTAGTTTGTTTACATTTTAAACTGCGTGAATTGTATAATCAGATAAATACCGAATTAAATATGTATCTGGTTATTAGTACAAGTCAGAATCAGTTATTTCAAAATTACACCAAACAGAAAAGAACTTATTATACTAAGAATGAAATTCGAAAAAGTCCTAGACTGCTATACGCCATCAGATTTAGGGACAGGGGAAAGGCGGGGTGAAAAATATCGCGAAGAAAACTCCGGAATCTAGCAAGGATCAGCAAGAAAGGGCGAAGCCCCCTTTTGAAAAGAAATGCTCTGCAGTTTCGCAATAATTTGTCCGTTTTAGATTATATATTCTATACAATTCTGAAGTATTACAATTTATTCACTGGGGAATATTATATATTGGTTAAACTACCTTATACTCGCAAAACCAGCTGTGGAAGTTCTAAAAGATAGCAAAGTGCTCCCGCTGCAGATAACAGCATCCATGGATCGATTATGCGTTTGTCAGAATGGGATGCAGTAATAACAAGGAATGCAGTAATTCTTACAGTAGAAACAAGGAAAGCAGTAGTTCCGGCAATAATATCAACTAATGCAGTATTTCCTGCAGTAGTATCAAGATATGTGGCATTATTTTGCTAACCTGTATGGAGATTTACAATTTTCATCTTAACCCTAAGGTGAATCATCAGATTAGATAGTGGTACTCTATTAATATACGACCAAGTAACTTTTATTTTGATTATTTTCTATAGTACTGATGTATTGTTCAGGAGAGACATATCGCGAAATGTCTATCTCGGCAGGAGATACTGCATTGAAAATGGAACTGAAAAAGAATGCGAGAGTACTAATAACCAGTTGACTGCCGTAGCTTGGGTAGACGTATTTCAGCTACTGGATTTCACTGTTTTCTTAATAATTTTATTTCAAAAAATAGTGTTTATTGTCTGTCAGCTATGGAAATCAATTTTGAAAGTTAAAAGCAAATTTGATTTAGAGAATAGCTAAATTATAGAGGTTTTAACAGTTTTGATACATTTGGAATTTTTCTACATGAAAGGTGAAAAAAATAAAACTTAGTTCATCGTACGTATGTTTATTTTCTTATTTGTGTTTCCTTAATTTTTACATACTAGTTAAAATAGAGTTTCCCGTGTATTGTATTTTCTCATACATAACGTATTTTAATTGGTTTTACAGAAAAGCGTAAAACCAGGGTTCTACTGTAACAACAAAATTGCAAAATGCTAGTTATTTTCTATTTTGATAATTTTGATTATTTTACAACTTTGTTTCCTCCCAAGGGTAGGCCCACGATATGCTACTGACATAGTATATGTTGAATTCTATTTCTATAATGGTCTTCGAAAAATACTACAAAATGACCATGCGCATGTTATATGTGGCACTGAAATAATTTTAGACTATCACTACTTGTTTTAATATTTTTGTAATAATCTGTAATTGTTCTAAATTTGGTGGCAATTGGTTGGGTAGTTTTCGAGTTATTAATATCTAGAGCAAAATGCGCAGGGTCATACTGTGCTCAATATGAGAAGAAATTGATGTCTGGCTAATATAATATACTATGAATAGAATTCATGAAAATCCAGTTAATCTAAACTTTTTAACTACACCGTTTACTAAATAAGAGGGATATTTATATAAATTGCTGGTAATTTTGAGATTATTTATATGCATAGCATGACATTTTTTATCAGATAATCTATAAATTCTAAAAAGCTGATTAAGTATAATATTTCTAAACAATTGAATCAAGTTGCAGGAATTAAATGGTAAGATTTTAATAATGCTAAAATTAAAAAAGTCTTTTTTATCATATAAATTAGTAACGATTTTATTACAAGGAACAACAAAAGGATTTAAATCCAAAAAAATAATATTTTTACTAATAGTAGCTTCATTAGGAATTAATTCCAAATTGTCTGGATAGAAATATATATCTATGAGATAATTTTCAGTATGTACTAAACAAATCAAATCACCAACATATCTGTAAAATGTAAAATCTATTGAGGTAAAAGACTTTTCATAATGATAAAGGTATAAATTAGATAACATACTGCTAATGCAGCCACTCTGTGGAACTCCTGATATATAGATATATATATATATATATATATATATATATATATATATATATATGTATGTATATATAATAGTAGTTTGAAAATCCAATGAACGAAAAGTAATAAGCTGCAACACCATAAACCTAACTTTCTAAAACACCCACAGAATATATATATATAATAAAGCAAGCATTTTTGTGTTCATTTCATTTAAATATTAGGACTTGAAAAATAATTTTTACGAAATGAATTATTCTTAAGCCTAGAGTTCTTCCACGTTAAAGCTTTAATGCTTGATTATTTTGGTATTCCTTTTTTCGATTCCTTTACTCTGAAATTTGTTAATTATTTTAGCTTTCTGAACTGTAATATGTATTATAATATCCTCATTATGGTTGAATTTCATTTTATTTCATTGTATTCTGTAGGCAAATTTTTAAGATAGTGTATTATGAGTTACTTCTTGCATTCTACCATTGGATTTACTATTTTAATATTTTTATTATATATATATGTGTGTGTGCGTGTGTGTGAATGTGTGTGTGTGTTAGTGTGTGTGTGTGTGAGTATGTGTGTGTTTTATAGCGGAGAAAGTAAATTTTCAGTTTTTGGATTATAAATTTGAATTAATATGTAAAAATTTAATCCTAATAATATAACGAGGAACATCCAAAACGCGATAGAGAGCCAAATGTGGTAGTCCTACAAAACTGTCATCCCGATGTGATCTCTCTTCTCCCATCCGCTTTTCTCTCTCTTATTCCGCCTTACGTCATACCTCCACGTGAACTCCACGACATCTATCTGACAAGCCTCAGGTACGACCTAGAACCGTACTTCTTCCGCCAGTCCTGAAATAACAGCAAAAAGAAATTTGTTGGCGGCAAATCCAATTATACAGATAATCTAATCGATGATAAACGGCTCAGTTTTGAGAAACCATAAAAAGGGCCCTTTTAAGCAGAAAGTTTTTCTGAAGTTTTACAAAAGGTCTTTTCGGCAAAGCCTGCATGCATAGAAAAATTTTTTGATGGTAAGAAAAGATCGACGCGGCTCCATTCGATATTTGAAGCAAGATAAGCGGGTTAAAATGTCCCAGGAAATAGAAAGTGTCACCAGATTAGTCAACGCAAAAAGTGGAGCGGAACAGAAGCTGATTTGAAATGTGCAGGCAAGAATTTTTGAAGACCGAACGGCATATTGAAATATTGAAAGATGGTTCAATTTTGAAGCCATAGCATTTTTGTTTTTTCATACTTGAGCAGAAAGAACGCAAATATCAAATTTTTACTTTTCTTGAAATGCATTGTAATGTATTGTAAAAAATGTATTGGATTTGTCGAAAAATATTTTGTTATTTTATGCTGTAGAGCAAAAAGAACGCAAATATCAAATTATTACTTTTCCTACAATGCTTTGTAATGTATTGTAGGTATAGGATTTGTATAAAATAATTTTTGTTTTTTCATACTTTAAAGCAAAAAGAACGTAAATATCAAATTATTACTTTTCCTATAAAGCATTGTAATGTATTGTAGACAAAGTATTGGATTTATAGAAAAGTATTTTTGCTTTTTCATACTTTATAGCAAAATGAACGCAAATATCAAATTTTTACTTTGATTACAATGCATTGTAAAGTATTGCAGACAAAGTATTGGATTTGTGGAAAAGTATTTTTGTTTTTTCATACTTTATAGCAAAAAGAACACAAATATCAAATTTTACTTTGCTTACAATGCATTGCAATGTATTATAAAAAAAAACGTATTGGATTTGTAAAAAACTAATATTGTTTCTTTCAACTTTAGAGCAAAAAGAGCGCAAATATAATTTTTTTTTTGCTAAATGGCCCGTCAAAACTCTTCAAAATCTAAAATAAAAAAATCTGTGTATGTTCAACTGTAACAATTAAATGCTTGGTTTCTACTTGACGAAGAAAAGAATATGACTAAACCCATAATTCTAAGACTAACCGTACGCGAGCTAGTTTAGTTTCTTCGTATTTTTGACACATCGAGTTTGAAAAGACGTCCAGTCGTCAAATAAAAACGAAAATTAAATTACATATTTAATGTAATTTAATTTTCAATAATTATCAGTGTTAATTTGAGCAATTAAACCAATATATATATATATATATATATATATATATATATATATATATATATACATATATATATATATATATATATATATATATATATATACATATATATATAAACACACTTACATTTTACAAATCTAACAGGCAAAAGTTTAAACAATTTTAATTTGTTCTGATGAAATAGGTTTAAATAATGTCAGCATTTTAATATTTGAACTTTAAAAAAATAAAATGTTTTAGTAAAAGTGAATTTAGTTAGCCTCACTTTGCTCCCTCTCTCTCGAAATATCTTCTAAACTATAAAATATAGATACGAGGGTAAGCGGAAAAAATTGTTCAGCAGGAAATCCTGTATATATATATATATATATACTATGTATATATATATATATATATACTATATATATATATATATGTGTAAAAATAAATTATTAAATCCAAAGTTAGAATGTATGTAGTAACTCATAATACACTATTCCAAAATTTTCTACAAATACAAAGAAATGAAGACAAAAAGAGGAAATAATAAAGCATAATGCAAGTCATAAGGACAAAGACAATCAACAAATTTCAAAAATGAGGAAATGCAAATAAGAAAACAAAAAAATCAAGCAAAAAAGCTTGCACATGGAGGAGATTTAGGCTTACGAGATTAGGCTTACGAAAAGTTCATTTCGAAAAAATTCTCATCGGGTCCATATATCTTTTCGAAATGAACACAAAAATGCTTGTTTCTGAAACACAAGATAGATTTTATCTATAAACTTGTGTTATATGGACGACAAGCATAAAGATTGGAACAATAAAGGAAACATAAATACCTCAAAACGCACCTCTTCAGCGCAACCATGACGAGCAAAATATGACTGGATCAACGTTGCCATATGCCAAAATGAAAAGATGTGATTTGCTGTTGCCAAAGAGAGTAATAAAAACAGTACTGCGCAAAGGCAATAAAATGAGTTATTCAACTGTTAAAGCTTCGAGATAAAAAGATGAAAATATAATTGCAGGAGAATGAAGAAGTACGGCTAAAATAAGATAATAAGGGGAGAATATGAGAATTTTAGGCTAATCGAAACTTATTAACTATACTATTGACTAAATATGCAGGATATTGATACATTTTACTGGTAATTTTGAGGTTATTAATGTGCAAAGCATGAAATTTTTTATCTGATAATCTATAAATTCTAAAAAGTTGATTAAGTATAATATTTCTAAACAATTGAATCGAGTTGCAGGAATTAAAAGGTAATAATTTATTAATATTAAATTTAAAAAAATCTTTTTTATCATATAATTTAGTAACTATCCCATGAGCAGGTTCTATAATTAGATTTAAATCCAAATAATAAACATTATTACTAATAGAAGTTTCATTAGGTATTAATTCCAAATTATCCGGATAGAAATCTATATCTATGACATAGTTATCAGTAAATACAAGACAAATCAGATCATCTACATATCTATAAATTTTATAATCAGTTGAAGTAAAGAATTTTTCATAATGATATAGGTATAAATTAGCTAACATACTGCTACTACAGCCACCTTGTGGAACACCTGAGACTTGTAAGTATAATTTATTACCTTGAAAGATATAATTATTGAAAAGAACAAAATGGAGAAGCTTAGAAAAATTGGTAAATTTTGTAAGATTAGAATGTTTAGTAATATAAGCATTATATAAAGCTAAAATGACATCATATAGATCAGTGATCTTAATATTATTAAATAGATCTTTAAAATCAAAAGTTTGAAATCCTATTATTTTACCATGCGTTTTTAATTTATTTTTTAATTCCTTACTGTTATTTAGAATAATGTAGCTATCACCAGAATCTCGTAAATTGCTATTTAGTACATTTAAATAATTTAGTAATAATTTACTAGCATTAGTAGAGTATGAATTATGACCACTAGTAACAGTTCTAAATTTAATAGGATTTTTATGAAATTTAGGTATAAGCACAATATATGGAAATGTCAAAAATTTATTATTAATATCTAAATCACTATACATATTGATAATTTTCAATTTGATACTATTAAGAGAGTGTGAATCAATTTTAAATAGACTATTATTTTTTAAATAATCTAGCAGATATTGAATATAGAATTTTTTACAAATAATAGCATAATTATTAGAGGCTTTATCTACATAAGTAATAACAAAAGATCTATGTAAATCATTAACAGAATGCTTTATATTATCCATATTATATATGGATCTAGATAAATTAATACTACAAATGGTATTTTTAATAGATCTTAAAATAGTAAATTTCCACATATTAAATGCCTCTAAAGGCTGAGCATATTTAGAAGCTAATCCATAAATAAATTTATCAAGGTCCAGATTGATTGACTTTAACACTTGTTT
>OX578145.1:76075546-76190546 GCA_951213105.1 Amaurobius ferox | reverse complement strand
AGTCTGAACTTTGAAGTCAACGTAAGTCAACTTTTAAGTCTGAACTTTTAAGATTGAAACTTTTAAGTTTCGTGATCTTTGAGCCATAAATAAACCCTTTTATGCATGATTATGTAAAATTTTGTCTTACTCTACCATGTTCCAAAGATATACAATTTCGAATAAATTACGAAATTTTTGCTCGAATGTAAAAAAATTCCCTCTAGTTCTAGATTTTTTTGATAATAAAACCGGATATAAAGTTTCATGAATATCCATTAATATTTATGGCTGCTATCGTGTACACAAGAAACCGATCACAAACATCAATCAGACAGCCGGACATCACTCCAAAAATAGTCAAAACGTGTTCAGGAAGTCTTGAAATATGTATTGACATCAAAATCTCGAAATCGAATATTTTCTTGAAAGCAATTACTTCGCAATACTACATATGAGAAAGTAAACATCTAGTATTAAAAATATTACCTTCCATTAAATCATAATATTCTATCTTTAGAATATTCAGGAGAAAATCACACAGAAATCAAAGTGACCCTTTCGTATGTTTGAAGGCTTTTTAAACATAAAAAATGCAAAAGAGCAAATGCTGAAAAAAAGGTGAAAATATTTCAACCACATGAGGTCTTTAGATAATAAAGCCATTTCTGCTATGACAAATGTTCTGCTACGACAAATATAAAAGAACTATCAGAACGGAAGTTTCATGGCGACACTTTTACACAAAATACCGCTTATATGCCTAGGATATGCATGAAATATTTCAAGAAATATATATTTGTATATCATACTTGAGAAGGGGATAAACGACTCCTATTTTCTGAGGGAAAAAGGAAAGTTCAACAATTTTAAAGATTTCGGGGCTTTTTCGTTTTACAAGGTAGAAGGATAGTTAGTCTATGACAGAATTTCCTAAAATGTATTCCACTGAACACTGGTGTTCAAGTAAAAATAAAAATAAAGAAATACAGAGAAAAAATTGTACTTTGAAAAAGAATGTCCTATGTAGGCAGCATATGACTTTATATATATATATATTACAATGAATTTACATCTTTTACAGTAAAAAAAATGATGTATAAGATCCACTATTGAATGTTTTAATGCTAAATTGTACATTTGGAACATTTGTACCATTTTGAACATTTGTACATTTGGAACATTTGTACATTTGGAGCATTTGTACATTTGGAACATTTGTACATTTGGAATTATTGTATATCCAGATGACAACATCTTAAATTATTTCGAAGTACCCAATTAGAGATATATTCACTCAATATATTTTTTCATTATCTTTGGTGCACTCGTATAGAAATTTAATCCAGTTCGAAAGTGAAACTCGCGTTTTTAAAGGAATATTTTACTTTAAATTAAAACTAAAACTATTTTTTATTATTTAAGAAGACTTATCATTGTATTTTTTAGCCTAAATCAACAAAAATAGGTTTTTTTTTTTAACTTTTAAAATGTGCCTTATAAATTCAAAATTATTCAGACAAAATTTTAGAACTGTGCATAAATTATTTCCTTAAAAAAGTATTTATTTATAACATGTCATATAAATATCATTGCTGATCAGAAGTGCTACAACGCGAACTCGTCTATTTTGAATTTGTAATTTATATTCAACCCAGAAGAAGACATCACTGTACTGGAACTTTAAAATTGCTGTTACGTTTCTATCATGCCTAAGAAACGGAAGACCATAAATCATGATCAGATGTGGGAGATGGCCTTTCCATCATGAGGGAGCCACCAGCAAATTTATTGTAGAGACCACTAAACTCTGATAGAAACACAAGAGGCTGTAAAAATGGTTATTGGACATGAGACTGTTAAAATAAAGAAAATACGAGAGCTTTCAGTTTTAGAAAGAGATGAGCTAGTGCAAAATATAAGGCGGCTTGCCAACTTATAAAACGGCAAAACTTCTGAAAGAAAGTGCCTCTAAAGAAAAGGTGTTACTTAAAATTCGGGCACTTTAAAACTAATATGATTAATGGCAACAGCATTTGCTTTATTACTTTCCTTATATACATAATGTATAAGGAAAGTATTGTGACGGGGTCGAAAATTCGAATTCGAGTTTTCGACGGAAGAGCACGTTTCAAGCATCCCTGATGACGAATCAAACATTTTTAAAGTGATGTCTGTGTGTGTGTGTGTGTGTGTGTGTGTGAAAGTATGTGTGTGTGTGTGTGTGTGTGTGTGTGTGTGTGTGTGTGTGTGTGTGTGTGTGTGTGTGTGTGTGTGTGTGTGTGTGTGTGTGTGTGTGTGTGTCAGTGAGTCTGTGGAGACGATAACTGACGAACGAATAGACAGATTCGAACGAAATTTGGTACAAAAATCACAATCCGTAAACACTGGAAGCCTATTGTTTTTATACGCAATCGAATGTTCAGAACCCCCTTAAATTTTCGAGTGAAATTTTGAAAAAATCGTCAAAAAAACAAAACCGCCAATAAAGTTACGCAAATAGACATTTCTTATGTAATTTTTCATTAGAAAACGATTGACATAAATTTTCAGAACGCTAAAATGAACCGTTCTCGAGAAATTGCACATTTTTTTTAAAAATTATCAAAAAGTTATATAAAATAAGAAAAAAATATTTCCTATTGAGAAACATGTTCACATTTCATATGTAATACCATGCGATAAATTGGGTGACATCATTCTCGTGGATCTAGCTCGTTCCTTTCATGACAATAGATACTTTGAGTAATACTTTTGCATTTGAACGCCAATAGTCATTTATCTGCTGTAAGACTAACTTATTTCTCCGTCCATAGCGCTTGGCGAGATTTTGGCGACGAATTAGGCGGAATGTCGCCAACGTGGCGGCATTTTTATTTGTGGCCAAATTAACAAAAATCTCGCTAAATTGATAAAAATGACACTAAATCAAAGAAAATGAGGACTAATTCAAGAAAATTCAGTATCTTGGAAAGAATATAAGTATCTACTATAAGAATAACATTTTTTGTGACTGTAAAAGTAGTAAAATCATTGCATTATATAAGGAAAGTCATGTGTTGCTCACATCAGATTTTTTTTCTCAAATTTTGATATTTAACATGGACTAATATCAAGACCCAAAACTTTAAAGCGCATTTTCTTCTCCTGTTTTTGTTCTTCATATATTGGACTTTCACTACAGTCTACTACTTTTGTAAATACAATTATTTTGGCTATATTTTTTCTAGAAATCATGAGTATATGTTCAATATGGCAAATATCGATTTAAGAATTGAACAAAAACCTGATAATTAAAGAAATGTCAAAGAAATGTTTTAGATGTTTTTTCTACGTTCTTCTGTAGTTTTACATTTTTTTCCAAAAAGTATTATACTTATAAAAACAATCTACAGTTATAAGTATTATATATCTTTGTTCAACATTTAACAAAACAGCCCTGTAAATCCAATTATGGATGGGCAGCATTTAAAAAAAAACTTCATGTGTTTAAAGTTAGAATAAAATAAACATTGCATTTAAAAAATGTTTACCCGATTTCACCTTCCCTCACTTATTTGGTATGACATATAAATATATAAATATATACATAAACATAAACATACACATAAGAATAATTCTAAAAGTCATTTTCTAAGTAAGTAGATTGAACAGTGATAAGTCCTCTTAAAAAGTAGCATTGTTATATTTAAACACTTTGTTATAAATATTATTTCTATTAGTTATTTCCTGAGGTATGAAAACATCAGTCTGCAAATAGTTATTACAAATTTTTACTTTGAGCGCGTTTTCTCCAAGCATAGGGAATGTGCTTGGAAATTGATATATGAAGAAACGTTTGATACTTGCTTACGAAATTTTGTTTGTTTTGTAGTAACACCATTCTTATAAATCTGATGTGGGCAGCACATGACTTTCCTTATATAATGCAATAAATTTACTACTTTTACAGCAAAAAAATAGGTTATTCTTATAGTTGATACTTATATTCTTTCCAGGATATTGAATTATCGTCAATTAGTCGTCATTTTTATCAATTTGGCGAGATTTTCGTTAATTTGATCACATTTTAAAAAGTCGCCAAGTTGGCGACATTCCGCCAAACTCGTCGCCAAAATATCGTAAAGCGTTATGGACGGAGAAATAAGTTATTCTTGAAGCAGATTGCCGTTCAAATACAAAAGTATTATTCAAAGTATCTTTTCTCGTGAATGGAACGAGTTACATCCACGAGAATGATGTCACCCAATTTATCGCATGATAATACATATGAAAAGTGAACATGTTTCTTAAGAGATAATATTTTTTTTATTTCACTTGATTTTTTGATAAATTTATTTGAAAAATGTGCAATATCTCAAGAACGGTTAATGCTAGCGTCTTACAGTTTATGTCGATCATTTAAGAAAAAATTACATAAGAAATGTCTGTTTGCGTAACTTTATTAAAGATTTTGATTTTTGGATGATTTTTTCAAAATTTCACTCGAAAATTTAGGGGGGTTCTGAACATTCGCTTGCGTTTAAAAACAATAGACTTCCAGTATTTACGGATTGTGATATTTGTACTAAATTTCATTCGAATCGCTCTATTCGTTCGTGAGATATTGTCCCCACAGACTCACTGACGCACACACGCACACACACACACACACACACAAACACACATACTTTCACACACACACACACACAAAAACACACACACACAGACATCACTTCAAAAATGTTTGATTCGTGATCAGGGATGCTTGAAACGTGCTCTCCCGTCGAAAACTCGAATTCGAATTTTCAACCTCGTCACAATACTTTCCTTATACATTATGAATATAAGGAAAGTAAAAATGCTAAAACTGTGTAAGTCCATCAAAAATTTTAATTATAATCCATGATTCCTTCACAATACGAACCTTATACATTGTACTATATATGAAGGAAAAATAAAATTATTTGTATTGATGGATGCTCAAAAAGTGTAATTCTATCCTAATTTGTCAGTTGGATTATGGATACTATTTCATTTCCTATTTCATTTCGTGTTTCATCCTATATTCATTCTCTATGTATTGCGGGATATTTCTTTCATCATCCCAGCGTTGAATCTTTTCTGTATACCGCGATTCCCCTCTGGTTTAGAAACCTGAATTTCAGGGATCTGTGGCATCGAGAACAATTTCAGAAAATGGGGGTGGTTATATAGCTTCTGAGGATATGCTGTATTTTTTTCTCTGTGATCTTCCTCCTCCCTTTCAGAATTTAACTGGATATATTGCTTTTGCGTTTGGATTTCAAACTACGGGGGGCCATAGAGTTATGAAATATGAAGTTTTAAAGAATATGGCTGAAACTCATATTTAGAGTATATAGATTTAAATAAAATGCATATATTTTCCTTCTTGATTTCTAGAAATGTTAAAAGAAATGTTTATCAACGTATTTAGAAATAAATTATGAGAAAAAAAAATGTTTTCAGTGTCCGCCTCTGAACAACAGTGACGCTTGAAAAAGTGGAAAATAAATTTAAATTGATTCAACTTGAGGATGTAGACTGATTCAATTTAAAAAAATCTGATGTGGGCAGCACATGACTTTTCTTATATAATGCAATATATTTACTCCTTTTACAGTTAAAAAATAATGTATAAGATCCACGGTATTGTGTATTTTACGTTGAATTGTACATTTGGCGATTTGGCGACAATATGTAAAACTATTTCAAGGTACCCGATAAACTTATATTTCACGCAACTCTGACAATTATCAATAGTGATATATCATCCTCAATAAGCGATATAATCCATATATTAAAATATTTTAATAATTATTACATCAATTAGACGTCATTTTCATTAATTAAGCCTCATTTTGCATTTTTGGCGATATTTTTGACAATTTGGCAATATTTAAAACATCAGCAAGTTAGATATTCTGACAATTTCGTCACCAAAATTTTACCAAACGTTATGGACGGAGAAATAAGTTATTCTTATAGCAGATAAATGACTATTGACGTTCGAATAAAAAGTATTACCCATAGTATATTTTCTCATAATTGGAAAGTGCTAGATTTATGAGAATGATATCACCAAATTTATCGCATGATAATACATAAGAAAGTGAACATATTTCACAACAATTAATATTTTTTTTTTATTTTATGTGATTTTTTGATAAATTTATTTGTAAAAATGTACAATATCTCGAGAACTGTTCATGCTAGTGTTCTAAAGTTTGTGTCAATCGTTTTCTAGTGAAAAGTTGCATAAGAAATGACTATATATTTAACTTTATTAAATGCTTTGATTTTTTGATGATTTTTCAAAATTTCACTCAAAAATTTAGTGGGCTGTGAACATTCGACTGCGTTTAAAAGTAATAGACTTCCTATACTCATGGATTGAATTTTTTGTTTCAAATTTCGTTCGAATCTCCCCATTCGTTCGTGATATATCGTCTCCACAAGCTCACTGACACACACACATACACACAAACACCGCCTCAAAAACGTTGGATTCGTGTTCAAGGATGCTTGAAACGTGCTCTCCCTATTAACACTCGAATTCGAATTTTCGACCCCGTCACATTACTTTCCTTATACATTCTACTATGTATATAATGAAAGTAACACGCTAATATAAATCTTTTCGTTAATCAACATTGATATTATACAAAATTGTCGAAAGGGAATGAGGATGTAGGCAGAAAAAGAATTTCGACAGTTTTACAGAATATCAATTTTAAATGATAATACGATTTATATAATATTTCCACTTTCCTTATATGCATAATGTATAAGGAAAGTATTGTTACGGGGTCGAAAATTCGAATTCGAGTTTTCGACGGGAGAGCACGTTTCAGGCATCCCTGATCACGAATCAAACATTTTTGAAGTGATGTCTGTGTGTGTGTGTGTGTGTGTGTGTGTGTGTGTCAGTGAGTCTGTGGAGACGATAACTGACGAACTAATGGACCGATTTGAACGAAATTTGGTACAAAATTCACAATCCGTAAACACTGGAAGCCTATTGTTTTTATACGCAATCGAATGCTCGGAACCCCCCTAAATTTGCGAGTGAAATTTTGAAAAAATTGTCAAAAAATCAAAACCGCTAATAAAGTTACGCAAATAGACATTTCTTATGTGATTTGTCATTAGAAAATGATTGACATAAATTTTAGAAAGCTAATATGAACCATTTTCGAGATATTGCACATTTCTCAAACAAATTATCAAAAAGTCATATAAAATAAAAAAAAATATTTCCTACTGAGAAACATGTTCACTTTTCATGTGTAATACCATGCGATAAATTTGGTAACATCATTCTCGTGGATCTAGCTCGTTCTATTCATGAAAAAAGATACTTTGAGTATTACTTTTGTATTTGAACGCCAACAGTCATTTACCTGTTGTAAGAATAACTTATTTCTTCGTCCATAACGCTTGGTGAGAATTTGGCGACAAATTTGGTGGAATGTCGCCAACTTGGCGACTTTTTTAAATGTTGCTAAATTCACGAAAAACTCGCCAAATGGATAAACATGACTCTAAATCAATGACGACTCATTGATGATGACGACATGGAAAATGACGACTCATTGACGAAAATTCAATATCTTGGACAGAATATAAATAACTACTATAAAAATAGTTTATTTTTTTACTGTAAAAGTAGTAAATCCATTGCATTATATAAGGAAAGTCATGTGCTGCCCTCATCAGAATGTTTTATATGAATCTGCCGCCATCCTCATTTTCTTTAAACAAAATTTGCATAATATCAATTTCGAATAATGATAAGATTTATAGAATATTATTTTGAATTGAATCTGTCGACACCCTCAATTTGATTCAATTTCGTGTGTGATTAGTCTTTGTTCTCGACTTTTCTGTACCTCATTGTTGAGTAGGGGAGAATATTAAAAAAAATGTTTGTTTTTTCTCATACTTTAATATGCATAGTGGTATTATACCTAGATGGTATTATATATAGACCAAAAAGATATTACATCTGCCGACACAAATCCGTGATTCGTGAAGAAACTGCACGAAATGCACAAAAATCGCAACGGCGTAAAATTTGATAGATGAGAATGCTCCCCGCGGCAATATTGTGTGCCAAGTTTCACCTTTCCGCGAGCTCAGAAAGCTGAGATCGAGCCCGTAAAAGATGACGCACGTAAATGAAGTAACTTAATGATGTGAAAATTCGATGGATTAAAATGTTCCGGGTGATGAAATCGTGTGTTTAAATAGAGAAACACTTTTGTTGATCATTGCAAAAATGAAAATATCTCTATAGTAATAATAAAAAAGATCAATCATGCATAAAGTATTGCATATGAAACACTTTCCAACTGAAATGCAATTTTATTTAAACAATGCGATACATTCAGCGGCGATATTTTTGTAATATATATAAATATATATATATATATATATATATATATATATATATATATATTAGAAAAATATCTGAAAAATACTATACATAAAATATATTATCATAACACTGCAAAATATTAAGGCGCAATGCCGCACTTTCATCTTAAGCAGATATATTATAGTAAATACAAAAACAGATTTAAAAAGGGGAGGGGGGGTAAAAAAGAAGGGGGAAAAAAGAAGGGAGAGTGTTTACAGGAACGACAGTAAAAAGGCTTCTGACGGAGGGATGCTTTGGGATAACAGAGGCACCGGGAGTGCTTCCTTGGAATAAAAGCGCTTTAACCGGGAACGAGGGGTCACAATCCACCCCGGCCTTTTTACTGTCGTTCCTGTAAACACTCTCCCTTCTTTTTCCCCCTTCCTTTTTACCCCCCCCCCCACCTTTTTTAAAATATGTTTTTGTATTTACTATAATATATATATATATATATAATGTTTGTATATAATGTTTGCATAGTATTATAACGAATTTTAATATTATATTGATTGAAAAACGCTATGTTTCAATACATTCAAGATACATTTTTTTGATGACACTAATTAAAGTAGCTTAAAATGTAAACAAAATTTAATTTTAGTTGGGAAGTGTCTCATAATCAATGCTTTATGCATGATTGATCTTTCTTGCTTTTATCTGCAACAAACAAAATATTTTTTTTGCAAGCAGAAATGTATTCTTATTGACTAATATGTCATTTCATGAAATATATATATATATACATAATATATGTATACATATATATATATATATATGTATATATATATATATACATATATATATATATATATATGTGTGTGTGTGTGTGTGTGTGTGTGTATGTGTGTGTGTGTGGTCAAATATCCCCTATTATTACCCCCTTATTCATTCCCTATTAATTGATGTTTATGTGCAGTTTCTCCGACCTCTGGAACATATTGGAACACTTTAGGAAAGGTATTTCTCTCCGTCTGCATGTGCACGCGTACGTGCATGTAATCAACTTCTTTCACTTGTTGCCACCTTATTGCTTTTTAATTAAGAATGCATTTTCACTAAGAGGAATGGCAATTCGCATACAAAAACTCATAAAGCAATGCATTTTGTTTAGTTGTAGAAAATATGGAATATGAAAGTATTATAATTTTGCTGATAAATACATTTCAAAAAAGCCAATTAAATCTAAACCCAAAGATAGTTTTTACCTACATTAAATTATTTATTATTTTTATACTGATTATTAGCAATACTAATGATCACTAAATGAAAGGCAGGCAGTATTACGTTTGTCATATACCCATTAAGCAAAGTAACCAGGAAGATCAATTTCCCCATTTCACTAATCAGCATGGCATCCATATGAAATCAAAGCTATTGCGTGCATTTCACGTCCAACTTTGGTAATGACAAATTGGTTCAAAACAGTCATAGTGGAGTGCTAAATTACGTCTGATTTTGTCATACGTTAATTATAGCGTAAACCGCCTAAATTACGTCCTTACATATGCGAAATTTGAAAGGATATTCAAAAACATTCCTCACATCGTCGGAGTGGTGTGGCAGGTATCACAACTTGATTCAAGCTAGGAGGCGCATGTTTGATTTTTATTTACGACCGACTGCTGTTTTATGGCGATTAAGTCAAATGCTCAACAATTGGTACCCAAGACCAGTCTTATGGTGTGGTGGCGACAGGTAGGTGTGGCCGCTCACTTGACCTTCTTCGGAAGGGTGGAGAATGTAGAAAGCCCAGGCCACACGACCAACCCGAAGGCTTATGGTTGCAGTTTGTGTGGCCGGAGGGTGGAGAATGTAAATTTATTCAAGAAAATACCTTAAACGGTCCCCTAACTCGCATAATAATTAGGGCGCAATCCAGCATTTAGTATGAACAAATAAGCATTTTAAACAAAGGAGTTTTTACAATTTTTTGCAAGTCTGTACATACTCGACAATATAAACATGAGAGGGTGATTACAGCTCCGTGATTAAGGGACGAAGATTGCAGTAGGAAGGCTCAAGTTCGATTCCCGGCTCTGCCTGAACATTCCCCGTGTTCGGGATTACGGACACGTTAAATATACGGAGGAAATGGGCTTTATTCAAGCAGTCTTTCCAGAACTTCTAGAAGTTCCCTGATGATCTAGAAGGCTGAATCTTTGCACATTTATAGTATCGACTATCAAATGGAACCTACTGTAGTTGAATTTTCAATACCTACCAGAACAGAAATTGCATTTTCTTATAGAAAAAAACCTCTAGCACCCCCGGTGTCTTAGAAAGCTGGATCTTTTCATATTTATAGATCAACCACAAGATCGAACCTAACAGCCGAATTTTCTATTTTTATCCGCGGGAGGCAAAAGGGAGGATGCAAATCTCTCAGAACTCTCCAGAAGCCTTCTTCAGGTAACCTTAGAGGCTGAAATTCGACCATGGAGTAAAATATAACTGGGCTAATTTCGATTAAGACGACTATTTTCAACGCGACCATTCACTGTTACACAAAATAAAACTTTTTTAAATTAATTGGAATGGGGCTCAACTCGACTCTCTCATACCAGAATCATTTTCAATAGCTATTTTTATCAATTACAAGAAATTTTTTGAGAAATCGGTATCATGTACCCAAATGATTGCAATTCTAGTCCGTTACCCTACGCTTTAAAGGGCTTGAAAAATATTTAGATTGATACCATACTAAACAATGTACCCCCCCCCAGGGGGTAACTTATCCCCCCCCCCTCGTCACCGAGGAGACTAATGATGCCACAAACAAAGAATTGCATCGCTGCTATTTTGCACAACAGTGATTCAAAGTATAAAATCTCGTGATCATGAGCCAGAAATAAACCCTTTTATGCACAATAATGTCCAATTTTGTCCTATACCGCCATTTTAAAAAATATAAGATTTCAAATAGATTTCGCTCGAACTAAAGAAAAAAATTCTATCTAGCTCTAGCTTTTTTTATAGCAAAGCCGGATATAACGTTTCGAAAAAATACATTAATATTTTTTGTACACAAGAAATTAACGACAGCCAGACAGGCGGACATCACAAAAAATAATCAAAACACATTTAGGAAGTCTTAAATCATCAAAATCTCGAAATCTAAAATTTTAGTGAAAACAATCTTTTCTTAATGCTAAGTATGAGAAAGTAAAAATTGCAACTTATGTTTTAAGAGTGCTAGTTCCCCTGCCTTTAACAGGCTTAAATACAAATAATTATTATGCTTTATTGCACAGTTGATGTTCAGCCTAAAACAAACTTTTTAACTCATTTAAAAAAAAAATGATGGAGCAAATACACTGATTTGCAAACATCAATAAATGTATATTTTACCAGACTCATTCTCATTCTGTATTCCGTTGCAATAAACATGCCCTTCGGTTAAGCTATAGGGGAATAAAATAATGTTGGAGCATACAAAGTGCCTTTTCAGATTACGAAAAATGAGGGGGAGTCAAAGTCATCTCCTCGCTGCCTCAAGCTCCATGTATTCCCCTAAATAGTGGGTGGGGAAAAGGCGATTGGATTTCGTCCTTCGTAATTCGATTGTTCCACGCGAAGGAAGCTGAAAGCAAATGTGATCCTATATAATATTCAGATATACGAAGTGGAGCGTGAGGAATGTTTGACGTGATATCCGAAAGATGGCAGCACGAGTTTTGTTATGCAAGAAGCTGAGATTTTACAGAAGTGAGGGAGAAAAATTGTTTGAAGGTGTAAGTAGGTGAATGTGCGGACGTTGGTGAATTGTTTGAGAGAAGATGGAAGCATATTTGGAGTTGAAGAATAAATTATGAGGGAAAAAAAAGGTTTTCAATGTCCTCCACTACACAATAGTGGAGCACGGCAAAATGAAATAAAAATTTAATCGCACACGAAGCCGATTAAAAGTAGAAGCCGATTTAATTCTCTAAACAATAATATATAATTCTTATTATTCAAAATCGACATTAAGCGAAATTGTTGAAAGAAAATGAGGGCAGACAGATTCAAGCTTAAATAATACTATATAAATCTTATTATCCAAAATTCGCATTAGGCAAAATTGTTGAAAGGAAATGACGGTGTAGGCGAATGAAAGATTTTCGACAAGTTTTCCTAATATCAATTTTAGGCAATGATTAGATTTATATAGTATTAGTAGAGAAGAAGAGCATGTTGTGCGTCAAAGCGTGGAGCTAAGGAATGTTCCTTCATTTTTGAAGAGTATAAAATGACCTCATTTATTGAGGAGGAAAGTAATGATGATGATTTTTTACAGATAAGGACTTGGAAATTTTGGGAGAGATTGACTAACAAGAGCATAGCCACTTTTGTCTAAAGGTGGCAATGAAACTTTAGATAAAAGTGGTTACGGTGGGAGTTATAAGCTTTTTTTTACTTTGCGGTGGCAACTAGAAATTTTATTCGCAGTCAGTGTTTCTTACAGGACTTTTTTGCAGGGGTAGGGAATGAAACTATAGGGGGCCCTATATAAATATATCTAAATGCTGTCAATTAGATAAAAACTATGTTAACATAAAATGTCTCCGGCTTCCCCGGAAGTATGCCTGAAAGAAAAACTGCTAGCGGTGGCAACAAGGTGCGCAATATTTTACCATAGAATGAGATGAGTCATCAGGAGAAGATTATTATTACAAATTGCCAAACACTCCTTTTTACTTAACAACTGCTCCTTATTCCAATAATTTTCAGTTTCTCTCTCTCTCTCCCCCTCTCTCTCCCTCTCCCACCTCTCCCTCCCCGCTTCTCTCCCCCCCTCTCTCTTATTATTATTATTCTCTTTTGCATAAAAGGGCGGGTTGTTTTTGCCGAATCGTATCAAAAACTAATCAGCATCAGGGTCACATACAAGTGACTTATCTATCAAACTTTATGAAATTCGGTCCATTAGTTTTTGAGTTAGAGTGAAAACATACATTGCACAGACAGAAACACACCCGGACAGACACACACACACGGACAGGCACACACACGGACGTCATGCTAAAAATAGTGTTTTCGTGTTCTAGAGGTCCCGAAACGTGTAGATCTGTCAAAAACTCGAGTTGCGATTTTCGGGATGATTCCAATACTTTTCCTATACATTACCATATATTGTACGGAAAGTAAAATTGTTAAAAGTGGAATTTACTTTAAAAAATCGGTTTATGAACAGATAATTTACTTTAGACGTTCAAATTATATCTTTTATAAGGGAACCTTTCTTGAATGGATAGAAAAAGATAGATTTGTAACACAAATTCTCCAATTTTGTAAAGGAAGAATATTTGGAACACTTGTTTTGTTCGAATAATTTATATTTTCCTTTTTAGCTTTCAGTTTTTTGCGTAATTCAAACCTAAGTAGTATCTATATTATACATGAATTGACTCGTTAGATCTAAGATAACATTTCATCTGAAAACACTAAACCGTAGTTCGCCAAAAAAAAAATGCATAAAAAGAGCAAACACATGGACATTATGTACTTAAATGACCTAACGCAATAACATGACAATTTGATGAAAATAACATGAAAATATTACAGTTAAAGATCATACAATTAAAGATACAGTTAACGAGACTGTTAAAAGATTGTGACATAAATGACATAAAGACATAACAAAATAATGTGAAAATTTGATAGATGAAAGTGTTTGACGAGATAAAAGTACAGTACGTCAAGTTTAAGTTTGCAAAGTCAACTTTGAAAATAGGAGCTTGCTATTTCGTCCCAGTAGCTCAACGGTACAGCGTCGACTGGTCAATTCGGAGAACAAGGTTTCAATTTCCGGTTGGGGCAAGGATTTTTACAATGGCGCCCAAACAAATCAACTCTGCAGGTTAGTGCAAAGATGTCGTAGGTCTGAAGACCCCAGACCGTGCGACTCACATAGGGGGGTTAGAGTAGCTAGCTGAACGGCCGGGAAAGGATACCTCCTGCACTCAGGAGACACTCAAGGTCTACCATCGCGCCAAACGAACATTTATTTAGAGCTAAAAATATAACAATTGATAAAAATAGAGTGATTAAACAGAGAGTTTTAGATTATATTTGAACTTGGCAAGTACGTCCATTTTTCAAAAATGGGAAAAGGGTTACTGCGAATATAGATAAAAAGATCATTGAAAAATAAAATTTAGAGTGAGGTATAATAACATAATGAAAAATAGATTAAAATTAAAAAAATAATAAAATTTTAAAAGTAAAATTTAGGAAATATATAAAAGGAAAATATAGGAAAGGGGGAAAAAAATTAGGCACATGAAAAACAAAAACAGAAATTTAGAATAAAATTTAGATGTCGGAGGTCTGAAAGTGATCCTAGTACGATTGGTACGGATTCAGTAGACTCTGGAAGATTGAGCTCTGATTTCAAATTGAGAGGATAACGCCCACGCAGGATACTAACCTGGGTAAAAGTAGTAGTAGCAGGAGGCTATGCTGAGATAAAAATAGCAGGAGAAGGTCAGCCAGACTGTCAGTTGCCCACCAATCTAACATTAGAGGGTGTTGACTGCAGAGTCTACTTCAACAATAAGAGCTTGCGATTTCGTCCCAGTAGCTCAACGGTAGAGCATTGGCTTGCCAGTTCAGAGATCCAGGGTTCGATTCTCAGTTGGGGCAGGAAGGTTCTTTACAAGCTCTGTACATATTCCGGGAGCTGAGAACGAGCCCTTCAATGATGTTGAATGAAGCTATAAACCGAGTCCATTACGTTAATTAGAGGAGTTGAGAGTAAATGCAAAGAAGCATCTTACTTTTTAAACATTCTTATTTTTAAGAATATAACAATTCGTGTTATTATTTGAAGTATCAATAAATTAACTAGAAATATAAATAAATATCTTGCGTGCATATCTCCAATCGATATACATTTCCACAAATATGAAAGTCGAGAGTCGTACAGAACAGAGCACCAGGCGCGAAGCGCCTTTAATCTCCAGTTTCAATATGTGGTTCTTTTCGTCAAACTGTGATATTAATTCAGTGACCCTAATTGGAGGTTCGAGGTTTTTATTTACTACTTTTTATTATTTGTCCTAGCTCCTAGTGTGGCAGTTTGTTGCACATTTAGAGTTTAAGCAGTTTGGGGGGTTGATGCAGATCTAAGGATTATCTAGCATTTTGGCAGCTTAGAGTTTTGAACATTAGTCGCGAGTTTTACTTAATATCAGATGTTTGAGGTGGGATTTTTAATTCCGATTATCGATATTTAAAACAGCGCGGGGTCTTTTACGAGATTTGGCCTTGCGATGATCATAGTCATGCAGATTGAATAACAGTTCATTTGGAACGGATGGCAAATTTTTGTAAAATTTAAGCGCTAGCTTTTTAATTTGGGCTCTAACAGTTTTTATTTTGAAGTCATTCCTAATTACCGAGTTTCTTAAATACCTGGGAGCTTTCCTGATAATCCGTAGGATTTTGTTTTGTTTTGTCTCTAGGAGGTCTATTGTAGTTTTACAGGCTTATCCCCATACGGGTGCTGCATACAGCATTCCCGGGCGGATGACCGATTTATAAATTAGCAGTTTGTTTTGATGACTGAGATTTCCGTTTCCTATCATTGGATATAAGGCTCCTGTAGTTATATACGCTTTTTTGATTAAGTTCGTTACGTGTTGTTTCCAGGTTAGGTGGGAATCTATCGTTACACCTAGGTATTTAGTAGATTTTTCCGCGCGTAAGGCATGATTGTTTATATACAGCGGCGGCGGCGGTTTGTTTTTCCTCGAGAAATAAATCCAATGACACTTATTTGGGTTTAATTTTATTCGCCATTTTTCCAGCTATGTTTGAAATATGTCTAAGTGTTGTTGTAGCTGTCTGTGCATTACTGAGACATAGGGGTGTTTTGCAAGTATCACACTGTCGTCTGCATAGAGTGCCAGCTCTGTGTTTGGAGTCCTGGGGATGTCGTTCAGGTATATGTTAAAGAGTGTCGGACCCAGGATAGAACCTTGCGGTACACTACTTTTAATGAGCTTGGGTGTAGATAAGTTACCTCCTACTCTGACTTGAAAGTGTCTGTTATTTAAATATGAGATTAAAAGTTTGACAAGAGCGTCAGGGACTTTTAAAGTGATCAATTTGTACGCTAATCCACAGTGCCACACTTTATCAAAGGCTTTTTGTATCTCCAGAAAAATCACAGCTGTGGGTGTCTTGTTATTGAGACCAGAAGATATGTACTCTACCACTCTCAGCAATTGATGAGTGTTGGAGTGCTATGGCCGAAAACCAAACTGCTCCGGAATGATAATGTCATTCTCACTAAGGTGCGTGTTCAGTCTCTTAAGAATTATTTTCTCAGTAATTTTACTAAGTGTCGGTAGCAAGCCAATTGGTCTGTAGTTGGCTGGAATTGAGGCATCCTCACCTGGCTTAGGGATTGTTATGATTATCGCTTCCTTCCATTCTTAGGGAAAATAGTTTAGTTTCAATATTTTATTTATTAAGATAGTCAAGTAACATATTACGTTTAGGGGTAGGTTTTTTACCGCGATATTTCTGATTTTGTCGTGCCCTGGGCTTTTACGGTTTTTGATAATATCTACTATCTCCTGCGGGGTGGCTGGGTTAATCTCAGCCGTTTCCGGGGAATTCCTGAAGTTATTTAAAGTTTGTCTAACCATTCTTAGGGTGTCCTGACACATTAGATCGTGGTTTGGATGGAGTTGTTTTTCATAATGGCTTGCGAGCGCCTCGGGATTTTCCTCGTCTGAGTATGCGGTTTTAGCGCCATCTATTAGATGCGGGAGCTTAATTTGAGATTTCCTGAGTCTTTTTGCGAATTGCCAGAGGGATGCGTCTTCTGGGCTAAGGGATTCGATTAGTTCTCCATACTGTTGCTGCTTTTCTGCGACAATTTTTTCCCTGACTTTGCACGTGAGTCTGTTAAGCTCCCTTTTAAGGGTGGGGTCTCTGTTAGCCTGCCATGTCTTACGTATTCTATTCCTTTGCCTGACTAATTGGTTGACATGGTGGGAAAGTGTGGGTATTTTTAGAGACTCACGATGTGTTGTGGCAGAGGCAATTGCTCTCTTGATTTCTGTTGTGAGTGTGTGCGTGGCAGAGTCAATATCCGCCGTGTTCATTATGCTTAGTGCGGCTCGAAGAGTGTTCTTTTGAATACTTCCCAGTTGACCCTCTCTTGTCCCAAAGAGGCTGGAAGAGGTGTGTTCAGATCGAATGTCACCAGTACTGGTAGATGATCCGAGTCGAATTCATCCAGGGTACTAATAGTGTGAGCGTAGTCTATGTTTCGCGTTAGGACAAAGTCTATGAATGCTCTTTTTTGTACTAACTCTGCGAACTGCATCAACAGATGTTTTATGTCGCCTAGATTGAACATGCTGATACATCCTCTGATGAGGTTGAGGATATCCTCCATCTTTTCAGCATCAGATTTATCAGTCGGTTCAGTCTCAGCTTCCATTTCCTCAGCCTCAGCCGCGGGTTGCACTTTTTCGTGAGTGTCCTTTTGGAACTCGATAGTTTTTTGCTTTTTTTCACCCGTTTTAACTAACAGCTGGGTTTGCGCGAGCTCTTCTTCCTCCCTGACTCGTTTAGTTTCTTTCCATTCCTCAACCTTCCTATCCAGTCTATCCTTTGCCTGTCTGGCTTTTTCTATTTCCGATCTCCTTTTAATGGCAGCTGTAGCTGCTCTTACTTCCTCCAGTGTCAATTCTCTGGAGGTCGATGGTTTTGGGGCCTGCTGTTGCACCGATGTGGTAGGTGCTGAAGGTTGGTGCCTGTTTACCTGTGGCACTATGTGCGAGGAGCCCTGAGGGGATGCCTGGGGGTTTAGTCCGAGGGCCTTTTGCCTCCAAGGGGGTATGTGATATTTTGGGGGAGCGGGGACATACCCCGGTGCCTTTCCTCTGTTCCAGGGGTTCTTCGGGCATTGCCTGAAGTTCGCCGAGTGGTCTCCATTACAATTTGTACACGTTGCCTTCTCTGTCCTGGGTCTCTGGTAGTCCCTTGTGAAGTGTTCTTCAGCACACTTCAGGCACTTTGATGGCATACTGCAGTTCTCAGAAGAGTGGTTGAACTGCTGGCACCGGTAGCAAATTTTAAAGCCCCTAGCTCTGAAGGCTTCTACCTTCACAGCCAAGTACCCTAATCTTGTGAGTCTGTAAACCCTCCACCAGTCTTCCGTAGGCCTAAGGCTGATTAAAAAGATCGGCAGGGGCAATCTTGTTTTTGTGTTTCTCAGTTGAGAAACCCGGACTACATCTAATCCAATGGATGTTAGCGTCAATTTTAACTCCTCAATGTGATAGTTAGTTGGTAGCTCCTTCAATACTACCTTTTTTGGCCTTTCAGTTTTCAGGTTTAAACTATGGAAGGGGATTTTCTCGCTAGTCAAATGGCGCTGAACAACCCTATAGGAGTCAGCGTCATTGGGTATGAGTTTAAGCATATCTCCTGAGAGTTTGCCAGATACTTTCTTGTCTGTGATTTCATTTAACTTTTTAAGGAGAGCCTGGTAGTTGTCTCTAAACTTGATGAAAAAACATTCTGCTTTTGGTACTTTTTTTTCTACTTCCATAATATTTTCTCTAACACTATTTTCAACCGCTTTAGGTTTAGGTGCACTCTTAAATTGAACAGGTTGCGCGGCAATTTCAGCATAATTCTTAGCTTTAACATTTTCATTTACAGTTACAACATTATCACTAACCTTTTCATTTACAACCCTATCACTAGATTTTAAGTTTAAATTTCCATCCTGGTTTTTAGTAGGAGTTCCCTTAGTGGGAGACTTCTCAGTCCTAGCCCTTTTACATGGATTTTCAACCGTTTCAGTTTTGTCAACAAGTTTAATTTCATGAATTAGTGCTATTTCTAGCAATTTAGCTTTAACTTCAACATTATTAAAACTTAAGTTACTATCCTCAAGTGATTTAAAGATTAGATACATATCACTACTCTTAAATTTAGTCATGTCACGGTAAGACAGAAAAGAATACACAAAATTGAACGAACCTGTAATCCGGGAGACTTGGTCCTTTTCCTGTTCGATGAGTCCATTCTTGAGCATATCCCTGATATGCAGCGTCAGCGTGTAGATCACCAGTCCTAGGAAGTTAACGGCTTGCATCACTTCAAGTGGCCACGTGAAACAAGATCCATCCTGCGGCAGGGAGTCACTATATAAGTTCATGGCATCCTTGAGAGGCCGAGCACAATCTCCATCAAGTTCAGTAGCAGTAATCCTCGTGAGCTCCAAATGATCTTTATCCAACTCCATATCTTCAATCGAAAAGCAATCCAAAAAGGCACTACCACGTGGAAGGCACACGTGGTAAATCCAAAGTTGAAATAGCACGAAAAGCACAAAATGGCGGGAACCGCACACAGCAAAGTCGTAGAATACTTAGCTCAACGTGCTCTATCGTAACTAGATATAACACGTCCAAGCGTAAGCAGGAAAAGTCACCACAAGATAAAAGCAGCAGCTTCGCAAAATCACAACCTCACTATTCGAAGTCAGAGCTCCGAATGGGCTCCACAAATAGAAGACTGGGATTCAACAAATAGAAGAAACATATGGATATATATACGCAATTCCTGTATTAAGAGTCCACTTCAGAGAGCCAATCTGAAAGCAGAATGAAAAATGGCCCAAGCATTCGGAAACGAGAAATAACACACTAATCAGGGGTTGCCAACCTGTGGCGCATGCGCCAAACGTGGCGCTTTGGATGATTACAAGTGGTGCATTGCGTCCTTGCTCCTAATTATTTTTCTGAAGTAGGCGCCATAACTGAATATATATTCATATTTTCAGCACCAGAGTGCTCTCAGTTCAATTCACACAGCTTCCTTAATCATCAATTCGTCGCAATTTTTTCGGTTGGCGCATGGTATATAAAAGATTGGCCACCCCTGCACTAGATTGACGTACGCCAACACACGACAGAAATATCCTAAGACTCGTTGCTATACTATGTATTTTGCGTTATACTGAGCATTTTGCATTATACTATGCATTTTGCATTATACTATGCATTTTACGTTACACTATGTATTTTGCATTACACTATACATTTTATTGAAATTAATAATTAGTTTTGTCGGAACAAGGCATTAACTGACAAACTTTAAACTGAATTTTTCAAAACATTCAAGGTTCAATTTTAAGTCCTTATGCATTCCTTTAACTTTTGATTGAAATATTCTAGAACTGCAGAAGAAAAGCCTAATGACCTATGCGCTATCGATTGCGAGAGTTTGCACTACATCCAGCGACGAATTGAAGAAGTTAGAATGTTTATCTCGAAAACAATGCAAGACAGGCAAAAACTTTCAATTACAAAGTTTGAGAGCGCCCTCTATTAATATGAAAAACGTGCGATTTGCATATACTATGAACACAGACTATAAACAGAGAGGAAAACAAAAAGTGATAATTATGCAACAATCTCGTTTACTGCTGAAATACTTCAGAAGGAAACTGCGGCAAATAGGCATGAAAAAATAATGAGCTGTATTTAATTCATTTTGAATTAAACTTTCTTGCAGTAAACGATAAATGTTGTATAAAAATTACCGATAATTAATGCAGTACAATAATTATCCCTTTTTGGATCACCTCATTTATCTCGTTTGTGTGTGCATATTATATGGAAACCGCACTTCCTCACATACTACACGGAAAACGCGCTATAACTTTGCAATTGAAGATTTTCCCCTATCTTGCGTCGTTTTCGAGATATATATTCCAGTTTCTTTAATTTGCCGATAGAGGCGCTGCAAACTTCGTCAATAGATAGCCTATAACAGCTTTCCTATTATATAATACCCCTTCTACTACTGTATAGCACATGAATCGTAAGTTACAGGGATTCATAACGACTTAAGAAAGAGCCCTCTTTAATGAACAAACATACTAATACATCTTCCAATACTTTTGAGCTGCTTAACAACATGCCATATCGATGAAGTATTCCAAATAACACGGATTGCTTAATGAAAGTCATCGATTATACAAAATAGTAGAAATCCAAAGTTTATTAACTACTTTTAAGAGAAATGAACTTCGCTCTAAACATTTCACATCTTTTCATAAATTACTCCTGAACAACTCGAAATCTTCTACTGGATGGGATTAATGATTTAAACAGTGTTTGTAAACGAATTTTAAAACTTTAACAAGAAATCTATATAAATAAAATTGAAAATCTGTCTGCCTGTCTGTCTGTCTGTCGTCCATTTGTTTATCCCGTCATCACGGGAGAACGGCTGAACCGAATTTCATGAAATTTTGTGGGTAGTATGGAAATAGTCCCACTTAAAATTTAGTCTATGTTTGGAGTTTTTACAATCCGTGGTTCTTGAGATATTAGTAGAAAACAAAATTTTCGTTTGTCTCATCATCACGGGAGAACGGCTAAATCTAATTTGATGAAATTTTGTAGATAGTCTTCAAATAGCTTCTCATAAATTTAGTCTAAGTTTCGAGTATCTAAGACTAGGCGTTGTCGAGATATTAATGAAAAACGAAACTTTTCCTAGGAGTTCTACTCTCTAACTCCGTGGTTTATCCAAACACAAAGCTTGAAAATCGATTTAAAGTGAATTAAAACTTTATCTTTGAGTTTGGTGGCAGATTTTTTGCGCTAATTAGTCACTGTCACTTTCTGAAAACATGAATTGTTTGAAAAATGATTTAAATGCGAAATCTATCTCCATGATTCATTTTTCACTAGCTTTTACTGAACAAAAGTGTCAAGAAATCAAAATGGTTATTTAATTTCGCAGTGTATGAAGAAGATTCTATCTTATATCATGTAGCTCAGAAACGCAATTAAATTAAATGTGTCTGTTAATTTTAATTATTATTTTTTCGATATGAATAATAATTAAATGGATATAAAAATTTATTTTATAAAAGAACGATTTGATTTTTCTTATAGCATTTTTGACTGGATAATGTCAATTACAGTCTTCAGATTTAAGCGTTATCATTATTGACATTTTCGGGAATTATTGTTTCAGGGATTATTGATATTTTCAAGTTATTATGTCATTGTTTTATTATGACAAAAATTGTTTAAACTCATATATTGTATGGATTATTCTTATTTCGTATATAATAAGATCTCCAGAACATATTAAGAAACATAATTTTTTCACAAAATAAATAAACAAAAAGATGAGTCATAGAAACGTATATAAAATGGGACCACGACGAAACCAAGGAATCCATCTGGAGGGGGAAAATTCGAATTTCAATTTAGTTTTCAAGAAAATGGAATTCCTTGTGATGAAAATGAAATTTTCATGGACTGATCCCCATTCTACATGGATCGATTCTATGTCGCTTATGATTGGTCAAATAGAGGATCCCTCATCATAAATATTCTGTTTCGCGTTTATTCAGTAAATCAGAATGATTTGCATGGGGAGGCTGGATATTGATAATATATGAGGCTTTTCAGATAAACTAAATAAGCCGGAGCTTTTTTTTTCTTAACATAATTTCAGAATATAATAATTTGTTCTTATTTTGGATTAATAAGAAACAAATTTAAGGATTGGATTAAAAAGAAACATATTTAAGGAAGAGTGTAGGAGAATATGTCTCTAAAATTTTTATCTATAGTTTTAGCAGTCCTGTGAAGTCCTTAGCAGTCCATGGACAAAGATGTCAAACTAGTACTAAAAGACTTTCTGAAGACATAAATCTCCATTTTTCTCAGTTTAGAAACTTTCATTTATATATACGAAGAAAAAGAACCTCTCATTTATAAGTGTATTTGGGAGGGGTCATTCATAGTACAGGTAGGGGCCTCATATGTAATACAGGCAAGGGTCTTATATATAGATAAGAACCTCCACAACTGTAAATCTGGTCTTGGGAATACGATGGCGAAATTCAGTTTGTACGAAGCTGAAACGATCAAATTCTCATTCAGAGAACCCACCTATTGGATCAATCAGTACCGTAGCTATAACTTTTAGACTCACGAGCGAATTCAATTCAAGACTCCTCCCTACCCCCATCTTTTCTAGATGAAACATTTTGGATGTATTCTGAAATAATTTATATCTAGTGAATTTATTTGTTATATGAAAAAAAACAATTGCATCACATAAATACGTTAACAGAAACTCAAATTATCTTTTTCAGCAATTTTGTCATATTCATTTTTCTGGCCTCGATATTTTAAATTGAAAAAAGGGCTAAAAATTACTTATCGTGACTGTCTGATAGAACTTCTTTTGGAGTTTCTATTAAAAGTTTTAATTGTTTAATGGCATTTCAATAGAAGCTAGTATGACGGGCATAAAGAAAGAACAGCAGTGATACACATCTGGAAAATCGCTTTCCATCTATTTATATTCGTTAATTTTCATTCCTGTGAATTTTTCTATCATTACCTATGGCTATAGATCATTTTTCATCGATGTATTAATATGTAAAAATTGAATGAGAAATTGTATGGAAAGAAGGTCGGACTAATTTTTTCCGAAGAATTCCACATTTTTACAATAAATCCAAATCCGTTTTTTTTTTCAAAATATATCTTGGCAATTGTCGGATAAACAAATCTGCCTGAAGTCCCTATCTAAATTTAAGGCAAACTTCCAGTCCAGACGTCCCCAAGCGTTGCATGCCTTAGCAATCCTGTTGTTATATCCCTCTGGTCAGTCTGCATAGAGATGTGCAAATTTGAGGCACGTAGCTTTCTAGCATTACATATATGGACTATCCAATGCTGACGGATATATAATAAAGCTGTTATCTGCAATACGAACGCTATCCTAATTATTTATCTTGGAAATTGTTGTATATACAAATCTGGTTGAGGTCTCTTTCCGTACCTATACTGACCTCAACTTCCAATTCCAAGAATCCCAATCTTAGATTACTTTATCAATCCTGTTGTTATACCCCTCTGGCCATTCTGCATATATGTTCGCAAAATTGTGACCAAAATTTTGTAACACATAGTCATTATACAGACATCGACTATTCAATGCTGACGAATGTATAATAAAGCCCAAAATCTGTCCATAGAAGCTGTCATCTGCAATGGAAGCGCTATCCCATTGCAGTACCTATCCAATACATACACTTTCTTTTGTAGGGAGTGTATTAAATAAATAAATATAAAATAAGAGATAACCATGAAGATACAGAAGGACCTCGGCAAGAAAGAAAAAAAAACAAATTCCATTTATTTTTGAGAAATTGAAACCCCTTGAGAGAAAAAATGAAATTTTCATGGCCTCAGTCGCTTTGCACAATAGTATAGATTTTGTTTCGTTGATGATTGGCTGAATAGGGGGATTTCCTCTGCCATGTATCTTTGGTTACATGCTTACTCCGCATATCCAGAAGGATTTGCATTGGGATAGATCTAGGCCTCGCAACGTTTTTCTATCAGGGAGCAAAAATGATATGTTAAATTCTTCCAAGGACCACCAACATCACGCTAAATTGTTACTTTCCCTACATACATAGTATTATTATGACGTATCCTCTGAAATCGTGGATGTGAGCTCAAGACACAAGAATGAGTCCAAATTTCTGTATAACTAACGCGTTTATTCACAATCACAGCGTAAACAGGAACAATATATACAAATGAAATTTAAAATATGTCTGTCTGTCTGTCTCTTTGTTTGTTTGTCTCATTATCACGGAAGAACGGCTGAACCAAATTTGATGAAATCTTGTGGGTAGCCTTGAAATAGCCCCACTTAAAATTCAGTCCATGTTTCGAGTTTCTAAGACCAAGGATTGTCGAGATATTGATGAAAAAAGAAAATTTGGATAGGAGTTCTACTGTCTTAACCCACTGGTTCCTCCAAACGGAAAAGGTTAGAAATCGCTGGTTTAAAACGTGAAAGTAAATTCAAAATATATCTCTTAGTTTAGTAGGAGTTTACTGCGCTAATCAGTCACTTTCTGAAAACATGAATTGTTTGAAAACATGACTGTTTGAAACATGAATTTAAATAGAAAATCTATCACCATTATTGATTTTTCACAAGCTCTTACTCAACAATGAAAAGTATTAAGAAATCAAAATGGTTATTTAATTATTTGCATTTTATGAGGAAGATAATTTCTTATAACATGTCGCTCAGCAACACAATTAAATCAAATATGTTTGTTAATTCTTCTTATTATTATTTCGATTTGAATAATAAATAAACAGATATAAAAATATATCTTATAAATTAATGGTTTGATTTTGTTTTAATTATATTAATTGCGAACTGCGTGCATCATTCATTTATTTCGGCAAAGAGTTTTCAAACTTGAATATTGCGTTTAGCCAATAAACTCATATATTGCGTTTAGCCAATAAACTCATATATTGCGTTTAGCCAATGAACTCATTTATTGCGTTTAGCCAACAAACTCATTTAACCGATTGTTGAAACAGAATAAGAGTAGAACCGGTATATCTTCTAATACAATTTTAGTGTTTTTATTTAGTATATACTAACGAGATCAGGATGTTTTATTCTTCAGATCTGCAAATTCAGACCTACGAATTTGGCGGGATATAGCTAACTTAACAACTTTTCTTAAGCATTGCCAAATTGACGGAAATATCGCCAAATTGATAAAAACGACGCTAAATCAGTGAAATGAATTTTGTTTTATAGAAAAGAGTACTGAAATGATGTTTCAGTAGCATTTGACTGTCAGTTCAACCGTCCTACTTAGTAACACATTTAGCGAATTTTTAAAATGTCGCCAAATTGATAAAAAAATTTGTAAATCCATAAAAATATCTTGAAATTGATAAAATTGCGCTAAATAAATGAAATTAATTGTTCTTTATTAGGGGATAGTATTGTGATAATGTTTCGTCAATTTGTCGCCAAGTGGAACTGTCAGTTCCAGAGTTTTTTTACTTGACGATGAATTTGGCGATTTTTAAAATTTCACGAAATTGAAGAAATTTTCGAAAAATTGATTAAATAGCGCTAAATTTATCAAAATAACACCGAATCTATGAAAATTCAATATTTTGCATAATTTAGTACGATTTTCTAGATACTCTCTGTCGTTTTGTGAGAATTAAAAAAAAATATATTTTCTCTAAATTTGTTTACAAACTGGACCAGGATGCTTTATTCTTCACATCTGCCTGTGAAGTTAATTTTGCATATCGAGCCCAGAGATTCTTATACATTTTTTTAGAAAAATTAAATTAAATATTTTAATAGAATATTTTTAATAACAATGTCAATACTATAGGAATTTACAAATAATTGTGAATGTTAAGTTTTTTTACATTATATTTTCTTCACTAAGAACGGGTATACTGCTAATAATCTTTATAACTAAATTTAAAATATGTATGTGTGTTTATTTGTCTCATCACCACTGGAGAACGACCGCACCAAATTGGATGAAATTTTCGGGATAGACTTGGTAAAGCTCCACTGAAAATTTAGTCCATGTTTCGAGTTTTTAAGACCATGGGTTATCGAGATATTAATAAAAAATGCACTATTAAACCTTCCATTGAGATAGCATTATGCAACCGATATTTGTTCCGCAAAATTATTTGAAAAAAATTATATAATTTTGCTAAGCAACGAAATTAGACCCAGTGAGTTTATATTTGAAAAAAAAATACATATCATGTTGCTAAGAAACGGAATTAAACCCAATGAGTTATTACAATAGTAAATATTTTTCGATTTAAATAATAATATATATATATATAACTACATTTTTATTGGAATTGAACATTAAGGCCTTTGGATTTAACGACTTAAGATTACTGATATTTTCAAATTCTTACACAATCTGTTTTATTTTGGGGAAACATTTTAAAATCCATATATTGTAGTACGAGTATGTCTTCTAATACATGAGTATAATCTCTAATCTAAGAAAACATAAATGATTACGTCCGCCCGTTCCTTTAACATTTGGCGAGAGATTAGGCGGGCTTTTTTTTAATGTCGCGAAATTGATGAATATGTTTTCGAATAGCTAAAAATGTTGCCAAATTGATAAAAATGTCCCCAAATTGATACAAATATCGCTAAATTGATAAAAATTGTTAAATTAATGAAATTAACTTTGTTTTGAAAGGGGATAATAGTATTTTAATGATGTTTCAGTAGTCTTTGACTGTCAGGCCCTCCTACCAGACAACAAATTTGGCGACCTTTTAAAATGTGGGCAAATTGCTGAAATATCGCCAAATTAACGAAATATCGCCTGATCAATAAAACTGTTGTCAACTTGATAAAAATAACACGAAATCAATGAAATTAATTACGTTTTGAAAGATGATAGTATTGTAATGATGTTTCGGTAGCGTTTGTCTCTTAGTACAATTGTCCCACTTTCTGACAAATGTGGCGACTTTTTAAAATGCCGTCATATTAATTAAAATGCGGCCGAATTGATAAAATGATATTAAATTAATGAAAATAACTCCTAATTTACGAAAATTTAATATTTTGCAAAATTAAGTTTAATTTCTCTGATAATCCCTGTCGCTTTTCGGGGGATTAAATAATAGTTTTTGTAAATGCGTTTACAAACGGGACCAAGATATTTTTTTCCTTCAGATCTGCCTGTGAAGATATTTGTATAGCGAGAACAGAGATTCTTATACATTTTTTTAGGAGAATTAAATTAAAGATTTTAATAAAATGTTTAGAATAATGTCATTTAAATTATTATAGAAATATGCATATAATTAAAGTTTTAATTTCGTTATATTATATATTCCATGCGAAGAACGGGTACACTGCTAGTATACAATAAAACAACACTTAAATGCCTCATTATATTCACAAAAAACGATACTGTTCTCAAACCATTGATGAAAGCCATTTCACAAAAGAGCGGCTACTACGAATATCACCGCTCAATGTAGCTCGTATCACGTCAACTGGTCTCAGACTGAGTGATGACTCTGTTTATATACCCTTTGACAAAACTTCTAGAAATCTCTCATATTTCGTAGAATATTCGTTATTTCGAGCTGTTTCTCAAACCTTCAAGAAGTCGGAACAAGTCGTCAAATTGGCGATAAAAAAATCTGACAACCCTATTCTAACTTCAGATCATGGCAGATCTAGATTCATGTCATAGGAAAGGCTGCCTGTTCGAGTGTTTTCTCCGTCTAGATTTCAAAAGAAATCCCAATGAGGAAGGACATTTTACACGTAATAACACGATAAATCGCCAAATCTGGCAACCCTCCTCCGGACTTCACCCTATATGCATGTCATAGGAAAGCCTGTACGAGTGTTTTTTCCTTTTGGTTCTCCAGTGAGGGAAAGAAAGGAAAAAAAAAAAAACTCCAGTGAGGGAATATTACACGTTCGTAACAGTATAATGTTTAGGGAAACCATTGTGACGGGGTAGAAATTCGAATTCGAGTTTACGACGGAAGAGCGCTTTTCAAGCATCCTTGTACTCGAATCGAACGTTTTTGATGTGATGTCTCTGGTGTGTGTATGTGTATATATGCCTGTATCTGCCGGGCTGTGAACGCGTTATCTCACAAATCAAAGAAACATTCCGAGAATAATTTAGTACGATTATTGCAATCAGTGAATACTGGAACCCTATTGATTTTAATAGCGATCGAAAGGTCAGAATTCTCCCATCCTAATTTTCGAATGACATTTAAAAAAAAATCATTAAAACATTAAGTCCTTCAAGAATGATAAATAAATAATCATTCAAAGACTTATTTTGGGTAAGAAATTGAATTATATAAAATTTAGAATACCAGCAGAATCGTTCTCAAAATATTTCACGATTTTCAAATTTATTTATCAAACAATTACATAAAATTAAAAATACAGTAGGCATTATTAAATATGCTCACTTTGTATATGTATCAATATGCAATACATTTGTTAACACCATTCTCGTCGATTTAGTTCGTTCGATTCCCGAAAGAAGACCATTTTTAACACTTTACAACAAAGTTGAAAAGTGTTTATGACTTTGTTCATTCTGTGTGTCTGTCTGTCTGTCCGTTAGCACGATAACTGCCGTAAAAATGACTTATTCAAAATGAAATTTTAGTATGCTGTTCAGACGGTCTGTAGAACCTATGGGAATATAAATGAATAATATCACCCAATTAGTTTTGGATTGAACCAGGGTCGAAAAAATGAAATACATTGAGCCGCATGGTACCTAATTTTTCAAACATTTTTTAAGCGGATTTAAAATTCACAAATTGCTTCGAAAATTTTAGGTAATACTCAAATTATTCCATAAAATATATAAAAAAAATTCATCGAAATATATTCAGTAGTTTTTTAAATAAAAATTAAAATAATAATTACACCTCTTATATGAAACGATCACGTGACCATGATATGAAACGATCACATGACCCACTTCAAAATGATATATGGCATCCAACTTGTTTCAAAATCGTGATTTTTTAAAGTTCTTTTTAATTCATATTGAGTGTTGTATCCGTCCTAAAACTCCTTTATTTTTGCTTAAATTCTGTGCATCTACATACTGAAATAACGCAATGACAATATATTTGAGTTTAAATGCTCATCTAAATTTGATTAATTCTACAACTAAGCCTATTTTTCACCTATGTAAAATGTAAACAGCAAAATATATTGAATGAGTTGTATTAGAATTCCTGTATTTTTTTAACACAAAATAATTTAGTCCATGGAGTCTGCATGGCTGATATGAATGAAATATTAATTGATTTCATAAAGAGAAGGACGATTTTTTTCGATGAAGTTTCAAGCATAGAGTTTAATTTTTTGTAGCTCCATGGTCTAAAACAAAATGTTTAAATAAAATAAATTATTATAGTATTGTGATGAATGAAAATAATGGGAGAAAGTTATGAATGAAATCCTGTTTTAACAGAGAGATCCAGGCGTGTTATTTTTTCTATGACGTCATTTGAATTAATTTCAGTTGTTTTCGATGAAGTTTTCAAATATAATAAATTATCGTAGTATTATGATAATTCTAAAACTATTATCGAGGAATGTATAACATTTTAGAGATGTTTAAACCAGGCAATTTATATTTCAATGCCGTCATTTGAATGAAGTTCATTTTTTTCGATGAAGGTTTAAGTTTTCAAATATAATAAATTAATGCAGTATTGTGATAAGTTTCAAAATATTACCGAGGAATGTATTGCATTTTAGACTTGTTTAAATAAAATTGCATTGAAGTTGGAAAGTGTTTCATAATCAATGCTTTAAGCATGATTGATCTTTCTTGTTGTAATTGCTTTGTATCTTGACTCCAAAAAAATTCGTCAACAGTCATTTATTTCACGAGGCGTAAATTAAATGTCAATTACAATTTGAGGAGGATTTTGCGCTAAGGTAAACATCATTCTGTTCAGGCGTATAAATTGCCCAAAGCGAACAATTATAATTTACTTGATGTTACTTCAATACCGAAGCCAGTGTGCTGTTAATTTTGGTGTTAATTCAATACCAAAGCAACTGTGCTGTTTATTTTGGTGTTAATTCAATACCAAAACCATTGTGTCGTTTATTTTGTTGTGAATTGAATACCATAACCATTGTGCTGTTTATTTCGGTGTTAATTCAATACCAAAACCATTGTGTTGTTTATTTTTTTGTGAATTGAATACCATAACCATTGTGCTGTTTATTTTGGTGTTAATTCAATACTAAAACCATTGTGTTGTTCATTTTGTATTGCGTACATTATTATATCCTTGTGAGAGAAATAAAGTCATTGCATTGTGTAGTGAAAATCACGAGCTACTCACATTAGATTATACTACAAAATAATGAAAATGTTTTTAGGGAGAGCAAGCAGCACACTAAAATTGACGAAAAGTCGAATTTTGTTTTTATATACATTTCTGAATTTTTATTTCTTTTTTTTCTGGCCACCTCTACTGTATTCTGTATATATATTACCGGCAATGTATGAAAGCCGGCATTTTATAGAATACCTAGGCATTATATAGAATACCAAAAACTGGTCGGCAATCTATGAAATGATTAAAATTTCACAGATTTCCTAGGCATTCTATAGAATGCCAAATAACAAATCGGCAAAGTATGAAATACATCTCCGATTCATTCTTTTTTTCATATTTTGCCTAAATAGCATTTGTCATTCTATGGAATGCCTAGGTATTATATACAATGCCTAGGGAAAGTAGATAATAATTCTCATGTGTCATACTTTGCCTAAAATGGGTCGGTATTCTATAAAATGCCTTGGTATTCTATAAAATGCCGGCATTTCATACATTGCTGGTGACATAACCGGCAATGTATGAAAGCCGGCATTCTATAGAATACCTAGGTATTCTATAGAATACCGAAAACTGGTCGGCAATCTATGAAACGATTAACATTTCACAGATTTCCTAGGCATTCTCTAGAATGCCAAATGACAAACCGGCAAAGTATGAAATACATCTCCGATTCATTCCTTTTTTCATACTTTGCCTAAATAGCATTTGCCATTCTATAGAATGCAATGCCTAGGTATTATATACAGTGCCTAGGGAAAGTATATAATAATTCTCATATTTCATACTTTGCCTAAAAACGGCCGGTATTCTATAAAATGCTTAGGTATTCTATAGAATGCCGGCATTTCTTACATTGCTGGTAGCATATACATCCAGAAAGCTGCGTCACCAAATATGATCGCAGCACATTGTGACTAACTAATAAAACCCGACCATCCTTTCCAGAACACATTGGATTGGCTGTGAGGAGACATGTTCTGCTTACGCAGCATGAAAATCCACTGTGCAGAATCACTTAATATTTCAGAATGGTAAACTGGAGCAATTGACCACTACTTCGCTATTTTGTAAAGACATTCATTTATTATATATCTATAATTCTAAAAAACAGTCCAGTTGCATACCGACCTGCAGGCCACATCCAGACACATGCTAAATATTTTTTTAAACCATAAAACCACCACGCTTTTAAAACACCATTTTAAAGATATTTATTTATTTAATTTTTTTTTGCAATTTCGGAATTAAGTTCTAAAATAAATTAGCAACATTTCAGTGTTACTTTTAACAAAGTCGTGTTGACATGTTTTAATTCTAATCCATATTTCTGATATATTCGTAAAATTTGAAACTTTAACTTTTTGCTTAATTTTCCTTCGTATCTATATTTAAAACATATTTTAATATTTACCAGCTGAGGTGCTCAAAGCTAGCGGTTAATTTTTTATCTATAAATTTTAGGGGTGACTACTTTAGCAAGTATTTTTGTAGCAGACGCACATAACGATATACACGCCCGCTCAGCAGATGCAAGAAATACGCGAACGTTAAACATCCAATAAAAACGTTAAATTCCCCATAAGGAAGATCATATTCTAAATAGTGATGTTTATAGATATTAGCAAAATAGTAAAATATGGAGACCCGTTATTAGTAAGAGACATATTTTCCTTATTCCATAAATATTTCGTACATTTTTTTTAAATATCCTTTACCCTTAATTAACAGTACTTTTATGCCTGTGAAGTCAGATATATGGAGCTTACATAATATGTTATGTATTGTAAGATAGAAATAGTATTGTAATAGAGTCGAATATTCAAAATTCAGCTTTATTAGATTTACACATTTTTTTACTGTTAGATAAAACAATTTTCAGGAGTACGACTGTTTTTGCATGTTATGCGTGCTATTTGTGTGCAATAGAATTTCAATATACGTGTGCGTCAACCTAAGTTCTTTATAAGGTTGGTTCATTAGCCCGGTAATCAATCAAAAAGTTGTCAGCCTGACGTGGACGAGGTTACATTTCATCATCTTGACTCCGCGGACCAGGAGAATTGTTGCTAAAACACAGTTTTGAAATTATTACAATTAAAAATTGTTTGTTCAATTTGAAGCGACAATATACGGATATACGCAACCTGCGCAGAGAGTTATAATTGTTCTGTGCACGCCTTCCTCAGTGACGTCCAAAGAAATTGTTGGTCTCTTTAGTGCCCGAGAACAAAATAATGTATTTGCTAATCCCGTGACTTCATATTCACCGAACAAGAATAATAAAAAGGAAGTCATTCATGTCCAGAAATAAATTATTCTTACAGCTGATAAATGATTATTGACGTTCAAATGCAAAAGTATTACTCAAAATATATTTTCTTGTGAATGGAACGAGTTAGATCCACGAGAATGATGTCACCCAATTTATCGCATGATATTACATATGAAAAGTGAACATGTTTCTTAGCAGTTAACATTTTTTTCTATTTATGGTATTTTTTGATAAATTTATTTAAAAAATGTGCAATATCTCGAGAACGGTTCATGCTAGCGTTCTAGGGTTTATGTCAATCGTTTTCTAAGGAAAAATTACATAAGAAATGTCTACTTGCGTAACTTTATTAATGGTTTTGATTTTTTGATGATTTTTTTCAAAATTTCACTCGAAAATTTAGGGGGGGGGGGGTTCTGAACATTAGATTGTATTGTAAAACAATAGGCTTCCAGTATTCACAGACTGTAATTTTTTTACCAAATTTCATTCGAATCACTCCATTCGTTCGTAAGATATAGTCTCCAGAGACTCACTGACACACACACACACACACACACAGAGACATCACTTCAAAAATGTTCGATTCGTAATCAGGGATGCTTGAAATGTGCTCTCCTGTCCAAAACTCGAATTCGAATTTTCGACCCCGTCACAATACTTTCTTTATACATTATGTATATAAGGAAAATAAAAAGGAAGAGTGTAAAAACCATGTTAGTAAACGATTAGGAACTGCTTTGAGAAATGTTGTCAATGATTCACGTGCGAAAGATATTACATTAGGAGGTAAAGGTTATGGCACACTAAAATAATCAACGATAGAAAGGTTATCAGAGGTCTTATTATCAGAAAGCCATAATAAGAAATAAAGGCGACACAAAAGCTATGAAAAATGCAATTTATGCTACACTGTATCATAGCATTTCAACGGCCAAAAAGCCCCAACATTCTAAGTGTCCAACGGGAAAAGATTCGTGGTGTTTTTACCAGTCAACAATAGCAAAGGGAGAAAAGCCTGGTTCTCATAAATTATTTGTGGGAACACCTGTAAAAGAGGCTATTTTACCTCATATTCTCGCAATTTATCAAAGACTTACATCAAACAAACATTTGGAAAGGTGCATAAACTGTGGAACTCAAAATGCAAACCAAAGCTTGCACAGTGTGATTTGGGCAAAATGCCCTAAAGAAACATTTGTACATAAAAAACGTGTAGAACTCTGTGTATGGAACCTGTGTGTGAATACAATAAAGGTACACTGCGCTGCATAAAAGAAGCACAGAATGTCTTAGGTGTACCTTTAAGAAAGTGCACCATGAATCTCGGTGTTGAGCTCGATTCTCGAAAAAAAATGTTTCGACAAAGACGACGATCTGCAAGATGTCAATCAACTTGCACGTAAATTGGTTAAAAAAGCAATTTTAAAAAGCGACATATTAGTTAAAAATCTGACGTGGGCAACACATGACTTTCCTTATATAATGTAATTAATTTACTACTTTTACAGTAAAAAAATAGGTTTTCTTATAGTAGATAATAATATTCTTTCTAAGATAATGAATTTTCGACAATGAGTCGTCATTTTCATTGATTTAACGTCATTTTCATCCATTTGGCGAGATTTTCGTTAATTTGGCAACATTTCAAAAAGTCGCCAAGTTGGCGACATTCCGCCAAATTCGTCGCCAAAATCTCGCCAAGCGTTATGGACGGAGAAATAAGTTGTTCTTACAGCAGATAAATGACTATTGGCGTTCAAATACAAAAGTATTACTCAAAGTATATTTTTTCATGAATGGAACGAGCTAGATCCACGAGAATGATGTCACCCAATTTATCGCATGGTATTACATATGAAAAGTGAACATGTTTCTCAATAGAAAATATTTTTTTATTATTTTATATGACTTTTTAATAATTTTTTTGAAAAATGTGCAATATCTCGAGAACGGTTCATGTTAGCGTTCTAAAATTTATGTCAATCGTTTTCTAATAAAAAATTACATAAGAAATGTCTATTTGCGTAACTTTATATGTGGTTTTGATTTTTTGACGATTTTTTCAAAATTTTATTCGAAAATTTAGGGGGGCTATGAACATTCGATTACGTACAGAAACAAAAGGCTTCCAGTGTTTACGGATTGTGATTTTTGTACTAAATTTGGTTTGAATCGGTCCATTCGTTCGTCAGTTATCGTCTCCACAGACTCACTGACACACACACACACACACACAGACAGACATCACTTTAAAAATGTTTGATTCGTGATCAGGGATGCTTGAAACGTGCTCTCCCTTCGAAAACTCGATTTCGAATTTTCGACCCCGTCACAATACTTTCCTTATACATTATGTATATAAGGAAAGTAAAAAGAAGGAAGGTGTAACATACAGTGCAGGGTATTTTTAAAAGAAAATTAAGAAATAATGGTGGTTATGCAGAAATGATATGCATAAAGTTACGAAATATTGTGTGTTTTTATGATATGAATATATTTTCAAATATTGTATTTCTTTTATAATATAGACATCATCATATTTATAGTTAAGCTATTTCCTAATCAAATGAGTCAAATGTATTTTATGGTGTAAAAATAATAACGAATTTGGCAAATTCAATTTTTATTTATATTTTTTCTCGATTTTCTTTTCAATGTGTGACAACTAAGGTTTCGGCTAATGGTCACTTATATAAAATAAATATAGTTAAATTCAATGAAACATCTATAGTTTTTAAGATAAGTGTATAAAAAATAATTTAAAATAACATTTAAAGTAATTTAAAGTGGATTTGGAATATTTTTTCAAAGTTAAAATCTTTAAAGTGCTTTTTCTCAGTTCGTGTTTTTTCAGTATATCAATATGTTCAAAATACTAAAACTTAAATATATAGTTCTCAATTGACTTGATTGTTTTTCCTGGATATTCATTATAGTGCATTTTATGAAACTAAAGATCGGATTTGTAATAAAATCAAAAGTTTTTTTTTTTTAAATAGATATGTACAAAAAACTCAACCTTTTGTTGAATTTTTACATATGTATCAACATTTTAATTTTTTCTCCCAAACTAATTAACTTTTTAGAAATCCGATCCTTAAAGTTATAGAGGACACTTCAAAGAATATTATAAAAATAATTATTGCAAAAACGTAGAAATTGTAGAAGATAGGTTTTAAAAATTATTTAAATTTAAAAAAAAAAATTCAAATTGTATCAGGAGAATTGTCTTTTTTCTTGGTGAAATAATTTTCCTTAATAAAATCATTTAATAATATGCAAAAAGAGTATTGTAAAGTGCTTAAACAAAAAAATTGTTCATATGAAATTCACAGTCCGAATTTTTTTTTTCAGGTGGCCATGACAGTTTTGTAAAAATTAAAAAATAGAAATTTATATATAATTAGAAAGTCAAATATTTCTTTTACACCAGGATTCCCAAACTTCAAGCGAATATTTTTTCTGTATGTGTGTGTGTGGGGGGGGGGGGGGTTAGTTTAAACAAACTGTACATGCATGTGTTGTTTATTTTAGCATGCTTGAATTTTCATTCATTCACTAATATTCCTATCGGGACAAATGAGTGCCTTCTGCAACAGTTTCTGTAACAATTCCTACTCATTACACTAGGGTGTGATACAATTTACTACCCATTGGCCACTTATAGACTTCAAAAGTATTTGTAGAGAACTCAATAAAGGATATATTTTATATACATACTTGCATATGGATACATCTATACATACATATATGTTTATGCATGTACTAGATATATGCATATTTGGAATTCACGGCATTTAAAATTTTCTTATAATCAAACTTAAACCTGAAATAAATGTATATCAATACTCTAACATCAAATTAAATACAGAATGTAAACTTGACTAGCTGAAAATGAATTGTAGAATTCTGCTTATTGTGCAGCAAAATGCTACTTTTGGTGCAGCAAAAAGCAGCACTGGATCTGGTCTGCTATTATTAAAGTTCGACAAAAACGAATTGTCTTTAACTGTGATAACATGTAAATACATGCCCATGCAAAACTATCTGCACAAATTCGAGTGGGTAATGGGGAACACTTAAAACATTATTTTTCGATAATGAATGCATGTCCACAGATGTCACTCCTTAGTTCTACAGGACGCTCTTGGTACATTAACGCAAGGCAGAAATCGTGAACGAAATTTAATTTACCACTTTTCTACAGTTGTATTGCAGTTTATTAGCAGTTTCAGACAATTACCAGTATAAAAGCGCAAATCAGCTTTGGTTCGGCATACTTGTCTTAAGTTACCTTATACCTTTCTGGTAGGTCGGACGGTCTGGGTCTCAACAACAACAACAACAACACTTGTCTTAAGGTAGTGTTCCAGGTACAGTAGCAAAATACCGTTCAAAGTATAATACCTTACAGTAGCTCGTCCATTTCCATTTTCTACCCCATACTCTAGATGCTTGCCATTTTAGAAATTTTTTAAATTCTCCGTGTTACACGTACAAAGTACGTTACCGTTACAACGTATGCTCTGGAATCATGGTTGTACGTTCAGGATATAAGAATGACTCCAATCTTTTGGATAACTAACACGTTTATTGAAAAACACTGATTAGACAGGGACAACATACAGTAAAACAGTACCTAAATGCTCCACAAATTTCACAAAACAGCCGATACTGTTTTCAAAACATTAATTTATCTCATTTTACAAATTAGCTGCTACTATTATCTAAATATTGGCGAATAACACAGCTCAATGTAGATTGTATCACGTCAACTGCTCAAGGACTGAGTGATGACTTCTTTTATATAATCTCTGTGGAAACTTCTAGAAATCTATTATATCTCGTAGAATATTCGTTATTTCGATGTGTTTCTCAAATCTTTCAAAAATCGCCAAATGTCGCCCAATTGGTGATGAATTACCACATTTGGCAACCCCTTCCTAACTTCAGCACATGTCAGCCCTGAAATCACCTCATAGGAGAGGTTGCTGTGCGGGTGTTTTCTTCTTCTGGTTTTCAACAGTGAGGAAGGGCATTTAGCACGTTCGTAACATTACAGTGTTGTTGAGACCGTCAGACCTACCAGAAAGGTGTAAGGTAACAGTTTGGACGGCCGGGAAGTGCCACCCAATTTAGACCGGAACCCAATGGGGGAGGTACACTTAGACTGCGATTCTACTTCATCACTCAATATGATCTCCATCTTTCGAACACCTGGTTCAGAAAGACTCTTTAAGTATGTCTTATATTAAGTACTCTTAAAGTGTTTCTTTTAAGAATTTCTTATATTTTGAAATCAAACTTTTAACTTATTCCCATATATGTCAAAAAATTGTGGTTACTTTTAATGCATTATATATAGCTAACATTTCTCGGTTATTTTAAATATTTTATCTGTATAATTAATATTTATTCTGACATATATTTTTAAGAGAAATAACGAAAATATTTAATTGTATGTTACATGTATAAAAAATGTTATAATAAAAAAAAATTAATATAAGTTCTTTAAATCAGATGCATCAGATACATAAATTTATTTTGATTCACACATTTCAACAGAAAGAAAGAAAATACTTAAATACTGTTGTGTGCATTAAAAATGTTATAAAAAAAGAAATAAAAATTAGTTTTTCTGTAATTAAACTTACATAGATAAAATAGAAACATAATAGGAGAAAATAGCCTTTGGGTTTTATGACCCTTTCTATAACATTATTAATAAATTTGTAAACAATTCGTTATACATCCCTTCTAATAATTGTAAAAGAAGCCATATACTTTACTTTGCATAGGAGTCCATTCAAAGGATACGGCTGCCCTGCGTTTTGTAAGAAATCAAACAGTTGAAAATATTGACAATTACAGCAATTATGCTTTTATATATGTCAATTACTATATAGTAATGTATATAGTATAATTACTATATAGTAATTACTATATATTATATAATATTACGATATGGCCACGCCCATATTTTCCCACTCAAATTTTTAGCATTCCACGTTTCTGAGGAAGAACTAAAATAGCGTATGTTTGCAATAAATAATATGAAAGACGGGCGTAAATTTATAAGCAGATGATTTCATTCTAAATCTCTATTTTGGTAGATTCTACAATGACCAAGAAAAAATACAGAATTTAAAATAACTTTTTGATCTGTACTTAATATTGGCACTGTTACTGCCATTTTAAGACTAAATTTCATTTTATTTTATTAAGAGATTGATATGTCATAGGTATGTTTTTCATTCAGCCATGTGGATATCCCTTTGTTAGGCTATAACTTTATTTTATCCCCTTACATACTGATATAAAAAATTTAAAATAAATATATTTTAGTGTACTGTCCATTTGTCACCAATAATATTTCAGATGTATATTTTATTTAAATAAGGATTTCGTTTAAATGCACACAAATATCTCACCAGTGTGAATACATCCAGAAAACTGCGTCACCAAATACGGTCGCAGCACATTGTGACTAGCTAATTGAACCCCGACCATCCTTTTCAGAACATATTGGATTGGATGTGAGGAAACGTGTTAAGCTAACGCAGCATGAAAATCAGCTGTGAAGAGTCACTTAAAATTTCGCAATGGTAAATTCGAGCAATTGACCACCACTTCGCTATTCTGTAAAGACCTTTATTTATTATATATCTGTAATTCTAAAGAGTTATCCAGTTGCGAACAGTGGGCCACATCCAGACTGTTAAATAATATTGTAAACCTTAAAACGCTTTTAAACCACCATTTAAAACAAATTTATTTATAAAAATTTTTGTAATTTCTGAAGTTCTAGAATAAATTAACAACATTTCAATGTGGCTTGCAGCAGAGTCGTGTTGACATCTTCTAATTGTAATTCATATTTCTAATATATTCGTAAAATTTATTGAAACTTTAATCTTTTGCATAATTTTCCTTTTTATCTATATCAAAAACATGTTTTATTATTTAACAGCTGCGGTGCTCAAAGATAACTGTTAATGGTTTTAGCTGTCACTTTTGGGGAGTGAATATTTTAGCAGGTATTTTTATAGCAGCCAAATATAAAGATTGATGCGATCGCTATGCAGGCGCAAGAAATTCGCAACCAATAAACGTTCCACTAATTCCCCAAAAGGAGGATTGTAATCTCAATAGGGCCCTTTTGTAGTATTTGCAAAATAAGCGAATGTTGGAGACCTGCGATTCATAAGAGGCCTAGTTTTCTTAGTCCACCACATTTCGTACAATGTTTTGAAATAACCTTTACCCTTTTCTAGCAGCACTTTTGAATCTGAGAAGTCATCTGTATGCAACCTGCATAATATACAATATATTGTAAGAAGGGGGAAGTATTGTAATAGAGTCAAATATTCGAAATTGAGTTCTTTTAGATTTACACATTTTCTGAATGTTAGATTAAACTATTTCCAGTGGCACGACTGTTTTTGCATGTTATGTGCGCAATTGAAATGCAATGTACGCATGCGTCAACTGTAAGTTAAGAACTATTAGATTTTTATGAAACTTACAGTCGGAGATATTTTTTTTCTGGTGGTCATCAAATTTTCGTAAAACTTAAAAAATAGAAGTCAATTAGTTATTTTACATTTTGTCCAAAGAGTTTCAGCTTCGACCCTAGTAAGAATTTCTTGACTTTTTATCGCCCCCCCCTCCACTATTTTACTATTGAACAGAACTATCTATCTATCTATCTATTATATATACTAATTGCCAAGTGTCCGTCTGTCTGTCTGTCTGTCTGTCTGTCCGTCTGTCTGTCTGTCACGCTTTTCTTAGGCACTTCCCGAATAGATAGAGACTTGCAATTTGGTACACGACTCGGTCGTTCGATAAAACCCCCTGGAAAAATCGAATTTTTCGAAAACGTTCTACAGAGGGGGTGCCCCACACCAAAACGTTCGAAAAGTGAAATGACGGAAAAGCATGCTTTGCGATGAGATAGAGACTTCAAATTTGGTATATGGGTAAATCGTTCGAAAGGAAGAAAGTGTGCAATTTCAGATTTCCAATATTTTCTACTTAAGGGGGGGGGGGGGGTGCCCCACACCAAAACGTTCGAAAAGTGAAATGATAGGAAAGAATGCTTTGCGATGAGGTAGAGACTTCAAATTTGGTGTATGGGTAAATCGTTCGAAAGGAAGAAAGTGTACAATTTCAGATTTCCAATATTTTCTACTTAAGGGGGTGCCGCACACTAAAATGTTCGAAAAGTGAAATGATAGGAAAGCATGCTTTGCGATGAGATAGAGACTTCAAATTTGGTGTATTGGTATATCGTTCAAAAGGAAAAAAGCGTGCAATTTCAGATTTCCAATATTTTCTACCTAAAGGGGTGCCGCACACCAAAATATTCGATTTGCAGAATAAATGAGAAAACGCTCCTTTAAAATTTGATAGAGGCTTGAAATTCGGTATATGGGCTAATCATTTGATGGAAACACCAAAGACAAATATAGTTTTTCAAAAATGTTTGTTTAAGGGGTTGCTTCAGAGTAAAACGTTCGAAAAGTGAATTGATAAAAAACCACGCTTCGGATTGAGATAGAGATATCAAATTTGGTATAAGGGTAGATAGTTTGAAAGGAAGAAAGTGTAAAATTTCAGTTTACCAATATTTTCTACTTTAGGGGGTGCCACACACCAAAATGTTCGATTTTCGGAATAAAGGAGAAACGCCCGTTTTAAAACGTGATAGAGGCTTGATATTTGATATATGGGAAAATAATCTGACAGAAATCACATAAAGAATAGAGTTTTTCAAAAATGTATAGTTAAGGGGGTGGGTACTCCACACAAAAGCATTCAAAAGATGAAATGCTAGAAAAGTATGCTTCGCGATGAGATACAGACTTCAACTTTAGTGTACGGATAAAAAGTTGGAAAGGAAGAAAGTGTGCAATTTCAGTTTTCCAACATTTGTTATTGTAGGGGGGTTCCGCTCACTAAAATGTTCGATTTACCGAACAAATGAAAAACGCCTCCTTTACAATGTGATAGAGACTTGAAATTTAGTATATGGGCTAACCATTTGACAAAAAAAAACTAAAGATGAGTACAGTTTGACAAAAATGTTCTTTAACGGGGTGCTACACAGAAAAACGTTCGAAAGGTGAAGTGATAGAAAAACATGCTTCTCGATAGGATAGCGACTTCAAATTTGATGTACGGGTAGATAGTTTAAAAGGAAGAGAGTGTGAAATTTTATATTTCCAATATTTGCTACTTTAAGGGGTGCGCACACTAATATGTTCGATTTTCCTAATAAATGAGGCACGCTTCCTTTTAAATGTGATAGAGGCTTGATATTTGGTATTTGGGCCAATCATCTGATAAATAACACAAGACAAACAGAGTTTTTCAAAAATGTTCATTTATAGATGTGCTTCATAGAAAAAAGTTCCAAAGGAGAAATAATAATATAGGAGTGCCTCGGGATGAGATAGACTTTAATGTGTTGTACGGGTAGATAATTCGAAAGGAAGAAATCAGCAAATTTAGTCGAAACGATTTGTCGAATAAATATGAAACGCGAATTATTAAAAAATTTACATTATTCAAAGGTTGCTTATTGCGAGACCGTTGATTTTCAACGGGTATTCGGCTAGTATATACTAATTGCCAAGTGTCCGTCTGTCTGTCTGTCTGTCACGCTTTTTTTAGGCACTTCCCGAATAGATAGAGACTTGCAATTTGGTACACGGCTCGGTCGTTCGATAAAACCCCCTGGAAAAATCGAATTTTTCGAAAACGTTCTATAGAGGGGGGTGCCCCACACCAAAACGTTCGAAAAGTGAAATGACGGGAAAGCATGCTTTGCGATGAGATAGAGACTTCAAATTTGGTATATGGGTAAATCACTCGAAAGGAAAAAAGTGTGCAATTTCAGATTTCCAATATTTTATCCTTAAGGGGGGTGCAGCACACCAAAACGTTCGAAAAGTGATATGATAGGAGAGCATGCTTTGCGATGAGATTGAGACTTCAAGTTTGGAGTATGGGTAAACCGTATGAAACAAATAAAGTGTGGAATTTCAGATTTCCAGTATTTTCTACTTAAGGGGGTGCCGCACACCAAAACGTTCGAAAAGTGAAATGATAGGAAAACATGCTTTGCGATGAGATAGAGACTTCAAATTCGGTGTATGGGTAAATCGTTCGAAAGGAAGAAAGTGTGCAATTTCAGATTTCCAATATTTTCTACTTAAGGGGGTGTCGCACACCAAAACGTTCGATTTACCGAATAAATGAGAAAATACGCCTTTAAAATTTGGTATATGGGCTAATAATTTGACGAAAACGCCCAAGATAATAACGCCCAAGATAATAATAGAAAAATTATGTAGATTGAGCACCTTCAAAATTAAGTGATAAATAAGTAAATAGACAGCACAAGTGTGTTACAAATAGCATAGTGCCAAAATATGTGCAAAACATAGGGCAGCAAAAGTATATGGTTATTATTGTATATTGTGTATTGTATATTATGTATTGTATATTGTGTAAACTGTAGTATTGAGGAAAAATGTGTAGTATTTAAGAATTAGTGTGAGGATAGGCATGATAGTTATCCAAAATGCACGGTAGTCAACAAAATCGCAAATTAAATAAAACTTCAAAAAATTGTCTGGAGGAGGCAAGTACAGCGGATAGTAAATATGTAAAATATTAATTTTATGCAACAAAAAAAAAAGTTCTAGATTCCCGTTCCTTTTATGCAAGTAAACATATAAATAAATGAACGGACAATGATAAAAGATGAATAATTTAAATAAAAAATAAGTGAAATAAATAATTTAGTGGACGTAAAAATAAGAGATATCTGAAGTATAAATAATATGTACATAAGTGAGTAGTTCAGGTTGAAATTAAAATGTTTGAGAACAAAATAAAACCGGAGACTTGGAAAATTTTGAATAAAAAAAGAAAATAATAAATAATTTTTTTTCCCTCCCAAACAAAATAAAAAATTAGTCTACGTTATAAAAAGGGACATTGTCAAGTAATCTGTATGTGGGATAAGAGCAGAAAAATTCGATCCTACGAACTCGTAGGGCAGTGTAGAAAAATAAGATGAGTACAGTCAAAATAGGGGGGGGGGGGCAAGTCAGACAACAATAACAAAATTTTCAAAAAAAAAAAATAATAATAATAATAATAGTAAGAATAAATATAATATTCAAATACAGGGTAGAATTAACAATAAACAAAATAATAAAAAGATACGACCAGATTGTACTTCCTTATCTCAAAATTGTCACAGTAAAGTTCCCATCTGTCAAAAAAGCATCACTTTACAGTCGAGTCCATCTGGACATCATATATGGCTGAAGGTATCGCTAAAAAATTTATATCAATCTGATAATATATAGCCAAAACAGATATACACTGATATAATGATATACATAAGAGTAGTGAATGGCAGTCGGCCAGTTGCAACTTCAAAAAAAAAAAAAAAGGGGGGGGGGACTAACTTGCAAGTAAAATTTTAAATAACAAAAAATAAAAAGAATCAGTAATCAAAATAAGTAAATAAAGTAAAAGACATATATATATATATGTATATATATATATATATATGTGTGTGTGTGTATATATGTATATATATAGCACAATAACAACAAATAAATACTTCACCATATACAAACAGGGCGGCCTTGATGACAGGCATTTGAATTAGGGTGTTCAGATCGTTGATATTGCTGCAAAATATTTTTTAATGATCACAATAAACTTGATGACAGGCAGAAAATTAGGGTGTTCAGATCGTTGATATCGCTGCAAAAATATTTTAAAATTATGACAACAGATGTTTGTTAAATTTTGATAGGATTACAAGTCAAAGAAAGAGATATAATCAAAATAAATAAACAAATAAAATAAAAATAGAGAATATTGTAAACAAAGCTTTAAAAAATAAGAGCAGCTCCGCTAACAAAAAAAAAAAAAAAAACAGCTGACGGCGGGCTGGTATGAAAAAGCCAGTTCTTGGCAAAAGGTCGACTCTTTCGGTAAGAAAAACTGGTTTCGAGGCAAAGTACGCAGGCGAAAATTCAAGGTCATTCGTTGCAGCGCGGGAGAAGCGTTACATGCGGGGGGCCAGCAAATAGGCATGAAAGAAATGCATTAATACGAAGTGATGAACTCATAGTAAAAATGAATAATTATGTACAAGATTAGAGAATCACAGAGGAATAACAATATACAGATTTTAATATAAATATAAGTGAATGACAATAAAAGATAAATTAAGAAAAAAAATATAAATAAATACAATAGATATAGCTGCGTTAGAAGCATGATTCATGGTAGTGAACCAATACAGGTATTTAAAACGCGGGTCGTTCAATTTAAGTACTAAACATTAAAATTTAAAAGGTGTCCTAGGTAAATCTATAGAGGTTATTCAAAAAAATTGGGTTAGCTCGTGAATACATGCAAAAAATGCGCCGAAATAAAACATAAAATAAACATTCAAATCACATGAAAATAGACGTAAAATTAGATTAAAAATAAGTAATAATAACATTGTGAAAGAGAGATCAGGGATTGTTGTTAACACAGTATCAGTGTATGTGACGATTTGGATTTCCCGCCAATGTAGCACGCAGGCCAGATGACAAAGATAATGAACTGACTTGTAAAAATTAGACAGCCAAAATTCATTTCCACATCAAATAACTCACGTGTGTGTAAAACACAGAGAGAACATTGCTAAATAACATGCTAAAAACATGCTAAGATACTTACCTGCTCTTTGGTGCTTGGCAAAAAGGAAAAATACGATGTGTATGGCGATGCGGATAGCCAGCCGCGCTTCTGCTCTGAATCGAGCTACGCAAGGCGCGAGTTCGGACTTCCGGTCTTCGAGAGAATTCGGAGAAGGGTTTTGGGGGGTTGCCTGGCAACGAGCAGATGTTTACTCGTAAACAGAGGAACGCCTGGACTGACAGTTGTTTTGTTGTGGTCGTATTGCGTTGTAAATTAAAATGTGTAAAGTAAAATTGTGAAATTATACAAATGTAGATCAGATAGACTTGTTGTGTGTAAATGTATATGATGCGAACTGTAAACAAAAAAAATTGTGAACTGTTGAGAAAAAGTGATGGAAAATCTGTAAACAAATAATGATGATGTAAAGTGTACTATATAATATTTTGTAAACCTAGCTTGACTTCTTTTCTGTTCAGGGGGGTGAGAATATGTGACAATATTTTCACATATTTTGATACATAACCCTGGGAAAAAAGGGAATGGTGTAAATATATTGAAATGTATACTATGTTTTGTGATTTATGTTTATAGCTAGGCCTTTGCACAGACGGAATTGGGATTTTTTGGCGCCGTTGGGTTGTGTGCGCACTGACATGGATTGTAAATATTCAGAGATTTAATTGCAGCAAAATGTCAAAGTTGAGCTACAAATCTTTGAAAATTTATAGCCCTGTCAGGTGTGGCGCGCGTCGGTGTCCGGTATTTTGGACCACCCTGGTTTTGTATGCCCTCTGGTTCTTGTATTTTAGTGGAACGCATAAAAAATTAGCGTCGCTTCAAAACCAATGGTGAAGCATTTTTGGACCTCCTCTTTTTTATAGCGTTTGGGAACAGCGAATGAGAGTTGGGGGGATTTCCTCCCTGTTTTGTGTCGTTCCCCTTGTTTTTAAAGTTTGGATTTTTTTAGAAAATGTAAAAAAAAATAGTTAGTTGCTTTTCTGAGCTCGAGTAGAGAGCACTCCAAGTGCGGGGCACTTGTATTTCGGTGTAGCCCGACCCGGCATGTATTTTGATGCATCTCTGAGCCGGCATCCGCGGTCCCTATCTCGGGCGGCAATGCTTTTGCCGAGGAGCCGACGTGGTGAGTCCGGTATAGAAGGCGACTCGTAGCCAAATCGAGCCGAGCCTATCTCAGCGCGAGGGCGCATTTTCTTCGGGCAGTTCGACCAGAAAATGGAAGAAGGTCGTCATGTGTTATTTGGTTGCAGTACACACAGCTCTACCACTAAAATGGCGCGGTGTAGGACCTTTGCTCCTTTAGCTGCATTTAAGCCGTGGTTACGTAAATACTGTGTGCACGGAATATTGCGGAGCATCAATCCAGGGCTCCTAAGCAGCAGTCAATCTCTACAAATAAAGTATCTGATCTCCACTCTTTAGGCAAGGACCTGTACGCATGCTCACTCAAGAGCCTCTGGGTCTAAGCCGCATTAAGAGGAGGAGAAGGAAAGTGAGCAGTATGCCTATCGTCATTTGTTTTTGTTAGTTGCAGTGCAACACAGCTCTACCACTAAAACGGCGCGGTGTAGGACCTTGCTCCTTTAGCTGCATTTAAGCCGTGGTAACTGTAACACTGCGTGTATGGAGTGATAGAGGAGAATCAATCCCGGGATCCTAAGCAGCAGACAAGCCTCTACGGAAACGTATATATATTTGGCAAAACCTGTACGCATGCTCACTCAAGAGCCGCTGGGACAAGCCATCGTTTAAGAGGAGGAGAAGGAAAGTGGACAGTGTGCCCATCTCCAAAATAATACTTTGCATAAATTTTCGTGACCTGATGATATGCAACCTAGTGTTTCCCGGACTGGTAGTGTTTTCCACGAACCATTCAAATAAATGAATAAACATTCAATTAATTGTGCCACCCTTTCCTACGTGCAGAGGTCAGCTACAGCACTCAGTGAGAGTCCTATGTATGAAGGTATGGAAATTATATATTGATTTTAAAATGTGTACATGAATGTTTAAGTAGCTGATGTAATCCAATAGTGTAAGGGCAAGGTTATGATAAATGGGAGTTTTTGCAAAATTGAATATACATATTGTGTTCTTAACAAAAAGTAATTAATTACAAATTTGGATTTTATAAATATGCATATTAATGCAAAATAAACTGTGCACCCGAGGTCAAGTTAGGTAAATTTGGGAACTCTTTGTAATTGTGTATTTTGTATATTAATGTTTAAAATTGAGATTTCATGTGTTCTATAAATAAATTGTAGTTGGCCACAAAAATGGGAGTGATTATTTTGTTGTAGTAAACGCAATGTACTTTGGTCCAATCGGACCCCACTATACTTTAACGCGCTTGAGCCTGGTGGGACTATTTGGTGAGTATCTTTAATGTATTTATGTGTTTAAGTATTTATTGTATTTATGTGTAAAATTCACCTCACCACATAGACCACCGATCCCCGTACTTGGTGCCGTGTCGTTCGGAAACGAACCACGGGCTTGTGCTGTAGATAAATTGTTGTGTGGGAAGCTTAGCCAAAATTGCGGGCCAATACTGAAGATACTGAAGTTGAGTTTTAAATATATACTGTTAGTGTGTAAAGGATAGACGGGGTGTACTTAAATAAATTATAAACGCAAGTAATCAAAAAAAAAAAAAAATAGAAGTTAAGTAAAATAAATGCTGTATAAAAATATATACAGAGATAGGATGTAAAAAGTATATGAATAACTGTGGTAAAGAGTGTTTTCATCTTTGGAAATATTGTGTATAAAAAGTATATTATGTGTGTGCAAATTTAAATCATGTTGTGAAAAGCGTAAGGCGTAACTGTAATATTTAAAAATTACAAAATTAAGATTAACATAAAATAAGGATTAACTTAAGCTGATTCATTATGTACAGAATTTGGACTAGCAAGTTCAGTGATTAGTTAAGTGAATAAAAAAAATAAAAGTTGGAAAAGTTTACAGTATGTGTAATATTATACAATAATGTTAAAAGTATTTCAGATGATATTGCGCAAAAAAAAATTTTTTTTGTTGAGTTTTCTACAATAGTTATAGAATTAATTAGAAGGTATTCTGCAATATTGTTTACGATTATACAATAAAATTAAAATTAATTGGAAGATATTTCACAACATTTGTAGCAGTCTATAATAATGTTAAAATTAATTTAGATGGTATTATAAAATATTTTATTATCCTACAATATTTTTGAAATTAATTTGGAAAGCATTCTGAAATAATTTTGGTAGTCTACAGTAAATGTGAAATTTAAGTGGAAGGTAGTCTACAAATAGATATTTTTGGTTAATGTAAAGAAAATGAATATAAATATAATAATAGAAAAATTATGTAGATTGAGCACCTTCAAAATTAAGTGATAAATAAGTAAATAGACAGCACAAGTGTGTTACAAATAGCATAGTGCCAAAATATGTGCAAAACATAGGGCAGCAAAAGTATATGGTTATTATTGTATATTGTGTATTGTATATTATGTATTGTATATTGTGTAAACTGTAGTATTGAGGAAAAATGTGTAGTATTTAAGAATTAGTGTGAGGATAGGCATGATAGTTATCCAAAATGCACGGTAGTCAACAAAATCGCAAATTAAATAAAACTTCAAAAAATTGTCTGGAGGAGGCAAGTACAGCGGATAGTAAATATGTAAAATATTAATTTTATGCAACAAAAAAAAAAGTTCTAGATTCCCGTTCCTTTTATGCAAGTAAACATATAAATAAATGAACGGACAATGATAAAAGATGAATAATTTAAATAAAAAATAAGTGAAATAAATAATTTAGTGGACGTAAAAATAAGAGATATCTGAAGTATAAATAATATGTACATAAGTGAGTAGTTCAGGTTGAAATTAAAATGTTTGAGAACAAAATAAAACCGGAGACTTGGAAAATTTTGAATAAAAAAAGAAAATAATAAATAATTTTTTTTCCCTCCCAAACAAAATAAAAAATTAGTCTACGTTATAAAAAGGGACATTGTCAAGTAATCTGTATGTGGGATAAGAGCAGAAAAATTCGATCCTACGAACTCGTAGGGCAGTGTAGAAAAATAAGATGAGTACAGTCAAAATAGGGGGGGGGGGCAAGTCAGACAACAATAACAAAATTTTCAAAAAAAAAAAATAATAATAATAATAATAGTAAGAATAAATATAATATTCAAATACAGGGTAGAATTAACAATAAACAAAATAATAAAAAGATACGACCAGATTGTACTTCCTTATCTCAAAATTGTCACAGTAAAGTTCCCATCTGTCAAAAAAGCATCACTTTACAGTCGAGTCCATCTGGACATCATATATGGCTGAAGGTATCGCTAAAAAATTTATATCAATCTGATAATATATAGCCAAAACAGATATACACTGATATAATGATATACATAAGAGTAGTGAATGGCAGTCGGCCAGTTGCAACTTCAAAAAAAAAAAAAAAGGGGGGGGGGACTAACTTGCAAGTAAAATTTTAAATAACAAAAAATAAAAAGAATCAGTAATCAAAATAAGTAAATAAAGTAAAAGACATATATATATATATGTATATATATATATATATATATGTGTGTGTGTATATATGTATATATATAGCACAATAACAACAAATAAATACTTCACCATATACAAACAGGGCGGCCTTGATGACAGGCATTTGAATTAGGGTGTTCAGATCGTTGATATTGCTGCAAAATATTTTTTAATGATCACAATAAACTTGATGACAGGCAGAAAATTAGGGTGTTCAGATCGTTGATATCGCTGCAAAAATATTTTAAAATTATGACAACAGATGTTTGTTAAATTTTGATAGGATTACAAGTCAAAGAAAGAGATATAATCAAAATAAATAAACAAATAAAATAAAAATAGAGAATATTGTAAACAAAGCTTTAAAAAATAAGAGCAGCTCCGCTAACAAAAAAAAAAAAAAACAGCTGACGGCGGGCTGGTATGAAAAAGCCAGTTCTTGGCAAAAGGTCGACTCTTTCGGTAAGAAAAACTGGTTTCGAGGCAAAGTACGCAGGCGAAAATTCAAGGTCATTCGTTGCAGCGCGGGAGAAGCGTTACATGCGGGGGGCCAGCAAATAGGCATGAAAGAAATGCATTAATACGAAGTGATGAACTCATAGTAAAAATGAATAATTATGTACAAGATTAGAGAATCACAGAGGAATAACAATATACAGATTTTAATATAAATATAAGTGAATGACAATAAAAGATAAATTAAGAAAAAAAATATAAATAAATACAATAGATATAGCTGCGTTAGAAGCATGATTCATGGTAGTGAACCAATACAGGTATTTAAAACGCGGGTCGTTCAATTTAAGTACTAAACATTAAAATTTAAAAGGTGTCCTAGGTAAATCTATAGAGGTTATTCAAAAAAATTGGGTTAGCTCGTGAATACATGCAAAAAATGCGCCGAAATAAAACATAAAATAAACATTCAAATCACATGAAAATAGACGTAAAATTAGATTAAAAATAAGTAATAATAACATTGTGAAAGAGAGATCAGGGATTGTTGTTAACACAGTATCAGTGTATGTGACGATTTGGATTTCCCGCCAATGTAGCACGCAGGCCAGATGACAAAGATAATGAACTGACTTGTAAAAATTAGACAGCCAAAATTCATTTCCACATCAAATAACTCACGTGTGTGTAAAACACAGAGAGAACATTGCTAAATAACATGCTAAAAACATGCTAAGATACTTACCTGCTCTTTGGTGCTTGGCAAAAAGGAAAAATACGATGTGTATGGCGATGCGGATAGCCAGCCGCGCTTCTGCTCTGAATCGAGCTACGCAAGGCGCGAGTTCGGACTTCCGGTCTTCGAGAGAATTCGGAGAAGGGTTTTGGGGGGTTGCCTGGCAACGAGCAGATGTTTACTCGTAAACAGAGGAACGCCTGGACTGACAGTTGTTTTGTTGTGGTCGTATTGCGTTGTAAATTAAAATGTGTAAAGTAAAATTGTGAAATTATACAAATGTAGATCAGATAGACTTGTTGTGTGTAAATGTATATGATGCGAACTGTAAACAAAAAAAATTGTGAACTGTTGAGAAAAAGTGATGGAAAATCTGTAAACAAATAATGATGATGTAAAGTGTACTATATAATATTTTGTAAACCTAGCTTGACTTCTTTTCTGTTCAGGGGGGTGAGAATATGTGACAATATTTTCACATATTTTGATACATAACCCTGGGAAAAAAGGGAATGGTGTAAATATATTGAAATGTATACTATGTTTTGTGATTTATGTTTATAGCTAGGCCTTTGCACAGACGGAATTGGGATTTTTTGGCGCCGTTGGGTTGTGTGCGCACTGACATGGATTGTAAATATTCAGAGATTTAATTGCAGCAAAATGTCAAAGTTGAGCTACAAATCTTTGAAAATTTATAGCCCTGTCAGGTGTGGCGCGCGTCGGTGTCCGGTATTTTGGACCACCCTGGTTTTGTATGCCCTCTGGTTCTTGTATTTTAGTGGAACGCATAAAAAATTAGCGTCGCTTCAAAACCAATGGTGAAGCATTTTTGGACCTCCTCTTTTTTATAGCGTTTGGGAACAGCGAATGAGAGTTGGGGGGATTTCCTCCCTGTTTTGTGTCGTTCCCCTTGTTTTTAAAGTTTGGATTTTTTTAGAAAATGTAAAAAAAAATAGTTAGTTGCTTTTCTGAGCTCGAGTAGAGAGCACTCCAAGTGCGGGGCACTTGTATTTCGGTGTAGCCCGACCCGGCATGTATTTTGATGCATCTCTGAGCCGGCATCCGCGGTCCCTATCTCGGGCGGCAATGCTTTTGCCGAGGAGCCGACGTGGTGAGTCCGGTATAGAAGGCGACTCGTAGCCAAATCGAGCCGAGCCTATCTCAGCGCGAGGGCGCATTTTCTTCGGGCAGTTCGACCAGAAAATGGAAGAAGGTCGTCATGTGTTATTTGGTTGCAGTACACACAGCTCTACCACTAAAATGGCGCGGTGTAGGACCTTTGCTCCTTTAGCTGCATTTAAGCCGTGGTTACGTAAATACTGTGTGCACGGAATATTGCGGAGCATCAATCCAGGGCTCCTAAGCAGCAGTCAATCTCTACAAATAAAGTATCTGATCTCCACTCTTTAGGCAAGGACCTGTACGCATGCTCACTCAAGAGCCTCTGGGTCTAAGCCGCATTAAGAGGAGGAGAAGGAAAGTGAGCAGTATGCCTATCGTCATTTGTTTTTGTTAGTTGCAGTGCAACACAGCTCTACCACTAAAACGGCGCGGTGTAGGACCTTGCTCCTTTAGCTGCATTTAAGCCGTGGTAACTGTAACACTGCGTGTATGGAGTGATAGAGGAGCATCAATCCCGGGATCCTAAGCAGCAGACAAGCCTCTACGAAAACGTATATATATTTGGCAAAACCTGTACGCATGCTCACTCAAGAGCCGCTGGGACAAGCCATCGTTTAAGAGGAGGAGAAGGAAAGTGGACAGTGTGCCCATCTCCAAAATAATACTTTGCATAAATTTTCGTGACCTGATGATATGCAACCTAGTGTTTCCCGGACTGGTAGTGTTTTCCACGAACCATTCAAATAAATGAATAAACATTCAATTAATTGTGCCACCCTTTCCTACGTGCAGAGGTCAGCTACAGCACTCAGTGAGAGTCCTATGTATGAAGGTATGGAAATTATATATTGATTTTAAAATGTGTACATGAATGTTTAAGTAGCTGATGTAATCCAATAGTGTAAGGGCAAGGTTATGATAAATGGGAGTTTTTGCAAAATTGAATATACATATTGTGTTCTTAACAAAAAGTAATTAATTACAAATTTGGATTTTATAAATATGCATATTAATGCAAAATAAACTGTGCACCCGAGGTCAAGTTAGGTAAATTTGGGAACTCTTTGTAATTGTGTATTTTGTATATTAATGTTTAAAATTGAGATTTCATGTGTTCTATAAATAAATTGTAGTTGGCCACAAAAATGGGAGTGATTATTTTGTTGTAGTAAACGCAATGTACTTTGGTCCAATCGGACCCCACTATACTTTAACGCGCTTGAGCCTGGTGGGACTATTTGGTGAGTATCTTTAATGTATTTATGTGTTTAAGTATTTATTGTATTTATGTGTAAAATTCACCTCACCACATAGACCACCGATCCCCGTACTTGGTGCCGTGTCGTTCGGAAACGAACCACGGGCTTGTGCTGTAGATAAATTGTTGTGTGGGAAGCTTAGCCAAAATTGCGGGCCAATACTGAAGATACTGAAGTTGAGTTTTAAATATATACTGTTAGTGTGTAAAGGATAGACGGGGTGTACTTAAATAAATTATAAACGCAAGTAATCAAAAAAAAAAAAAAATAGAAGTTAAGTAAAATAAATGCTGTATAAAAATATATACAGAGATAGGATGTAAAAAGTATATGAATAACTGTGGTAAAGAGTGTTTTCATCTTTGGAAATATTGTGTATAAAAAGTATATTATGTGTGTGCAAATTTAAATCATGTTGTGAAAAGCGTAAGGCGTAACTGTAATATTTAAAAATTACAAAATTAAGATTAACATAAAATAAGGATTAACTTAAGCTGATTCATTATGTACAGAATTTGGACTAGCAAGTTCAGTGATTAGTTAAGTGAATAAAAAAAATAAAAGTTGGAAAAGTTTACAGTATGTGTAATATTATACAATAATGTTAAAAGTATTTCAGATGATATTGCGCAAAAAAAAATTTTTTTTGTTGAGTTTTCTACAATAGTTATAGAATTAATTAGAAGGTATTCTGCAATATTGTTTACGATTATACAATAAAATTAAAATTAATTGGAAGATATTTCACAACATTTGTAGCAGTCTATAATAATGTTAAAATTAATTTAGATGGTATTATAAAATATTTTATTATCCTACAATATTTTTGAAATTAATTTGGAAAGCATTCTGAAATAATTTTGGTAGTCTACAGTAAATGTGAAATTTAAGTGGAAGGTAGTCTACAAATAGATATTTTTGGTTAATGTAAAGAAAATGAATATAAATATAATAATAGAAAAATTATGTAGATTGAGCACCTTCAAAATTAAGTGATAAATAAGTAAATAGACAGCACAAGTGTGTTACAAATAGCATAGTGCCAAAATATGTGCAAAACATAGGGCAGCAAAAGTATATGGTTATTATTGTATATTGTGTATTGTATATTATGTATTGTATATTGTGTAAACTGTAGTATTGGGGAAAAATGTGTAGTATTTAAGAATTAGTGTGAGGATAGGCATGATAGTTATCCAAAATGCACGGTAGTCAACAAAATCGCAAATTAAATAAAACTTCAAAAAATTGTCTGGAGGAGGCAAGTACAGCGGATAGTAAATATGTAAAATATTAATTTTATGCAACAAAAAAAAAAGTTCTAGATTCCCGTTCCTTTTATGCAAGTAAACATATAAATAAATGAACGGACAATGATAAAAGATGAGTAATTTAAATAAAAAATAAGTGAAATAAATAATTTAGTGGACGTAAAAATAAGAGATATCTGAAGTATAAATAATATGTACATAAGTGAGTAGTTCAGGTTGAAATTAAAATGTTTGAGAACAAAATAAAACCGGAGACTTGGAAAATTTTGAATAAAAAAAGAAAATAATAAATAATTTTTTTTCCCTCCCAAACAAAATAAAAAATTAGTCTACGTTATAAAAAGGGACATTGTCAAGTAATCTGTATGTGGGATAAGAGCAGAAAAATTCGATCCTACGAACTCGTAGGGCAGTGTAGAAAAATAAGATGAGTACAGTCAAAATAGGGGGGGGGGGCAAGTCAGACAACAATAACAAAATTTTCAAAAAAAAAAAAAAATAATAATAATAATAGTAAGAATAAATATAATATTCAAATACAGGGTAGAATTAACAATAAACAAAATAATAAAAAGATACGACCAGATTGTACTTCCTTATCTCAAAATTGTCACAGTAAAGTTCCCATCTGTCAAAAAAGCATCACTTTACAGTCGAGTCCATCTGGACATCATATATGGCTGAAGGTATCGCTAAAAAATTTATATGAATCTGATAATATATAGCCAAAACAGATATACACTGATATAATGATATACATAAGAGTAGTGAATGGCAGTCGGCCAGTTGCAACTTCAAAAAAAAAAAAAAAAGGGGGGGGGGGGACTAACTTGCAAGTAAAATTTTAAATAACAAAAAATAAAAAGAATCAGTAATCAAAATAAGTAAATAAAGTAAAAGACATATATATATATATGTATATATATATATATATATATATGTGTGTGTGTATATATGTATATATATAGCACAATAACAACAAATAAATACTTCACCATATACAAACAGGGCGGCCTTGATGACAGGCATTTGAATTAGGGTGTTCAGATCGTTGATATTGCTGCAAAATATTTTTTAATGATCACAATAAACTTGATGACAGGCAGAAAATTAGGGTGTTCAGATCGTTGATATCGCTGCAAAAATATTTTAAAATTATGACAACAGATGTTTGTTAAATTTTGATAGGATTACAAGTCAAAGAAAGAGATATAATCAAAATAAATAAACAAATAAAATAAAAATAGAGAATATTGTAAACAAAGCTTTAAAAATTAAGAGCAGCTCCGCTAACAAAAAAAAAAAAAAAACAGCTGACGGCGGGCTGGTATGAAAAAGCCAGTTCTTGGCAAAAGGTCGACTCTTTCGGTAAGAAAAACTGGTTTCGAGGCAAAGTACGCAGGCGAAAATTCAAGGTCATTCGTTGCAGCGCGGGAGAAGCGTTACATGCGGGGGGCCAGCAAATAGGCATGAAAGAAATGCATTAATACGAAGTGATGAACTCATAGTAAAAATGAATAATTATGTACAAGATTAGAGAATCACAGAGGAATAACAATATACAGATTTTAATATAAATATAAGTGAATGACAATAAAAGATAAATTAAGAAAAAAAATATAAATAAATACAATAGATATAGCTGCGTTAGAAGCATGATTCATGGTAGTGAACCAATACAGGTATTTAAAACGCGGGTCGTTCAATTTAAGTACTAAACATTAAAATTTAAAAGGTGTCCTAGGTAAATCTATAGAGGTTATTCAAAAAAATTGGGTTAGCTCGTGAATACATGCAAAAAATGCGCCGAAATAAAACATAAAATAAACATTCAAATCACATGAAAATAGACGTAAAATTAGATTAAAAATAAGTAATAATAACATTGTGAAAGAGAGATCAGGGATTGTTGTTAACACAGTATCAGTGTATGTGACGATTTGGATTTCCCGCCAATGTAGCACGCAGGCCAGATGACAAAGATAATGAACTGACTTGTAAAAATTAGACAGCCAAAATTCATTTCCACATCAAATAACTCACGTGTGTGTAAAACACAGAGAGAACATTGCTAAATAACATGCTAAAAACATGCTAAGATACTTACCTGCTCTTTGGTGCTTGGCAAAAAGGAAAAATACGATGTGTATGGCGATGCGGATAGCCAGCCGCGCTTCTGCTCTGAATCGAGCTACGCAAGGCGCGAGTTCGGACTTCCGGTCTTCGAGAGAATTCGGAGAAGGGTTTTGGGGGGTTGCCTGGCAACGAGCAGATGTTTACTCGTAAACAGAGGAACGCCTGGACTGACAGTTGTTTTGTTGTGGTCGTATTGCGTTGTAAATTAAAATGTGTAAAGTAAAATTGTGAAATTATACAAATGTAGATCAGATAGACTTGTTGTGTGTAAATGTATATGATGCGAACTGTAAACAAAAAAAATTGTGAACTGTTGAGAAAAAGTGATGGAAAATCTGTAAACAAATAATGATGATGTAAAGTGTACTATATAATATTTTGTAAACCTAGCTTGACTTCTTTTCTGTTCAGGGGGGTGAGAATATGTGACATTATTTTCACATATTTTGATACATAACCCTGGGAAAAAAGGGAATGGTGTAAATATATTGAAATGTATACTATGTTTTGTGATTTATGTTTATAGCTAGGCCTTTGCACAGACGGAATTGGGATTTTTTGGCGCCGTTGGGTTGTGTGCGCACTGACATGGATTGTAAATATTCAGAGATTTAATTGCAGCAAAATGTCAAAGTTGAGCTACAAATCTTTGAAAATTTATAGCCCTGTCAGGTGTGGCGCGCGTCGGTGTCCGGTATTTTGGACCACCCTGGTTTTGTATGCCCTCTGGTTCTTGTATTTTAGTGGAACGCATAAAAAATTAGCGTCGCTTCAAAACCAATGGTGAAGCATTTTTGGACCTCCTCTTTTTTATAGCGTTTGGGAACAGCGAATGAGAGTTGGGGGGATTTCCTCCCTGTTTTGTGTCGTTCCCCTTGTTTTTAAAGTTTGGATTTTTTTAGAAAATGTAAAAAAAAATAGTTAGTTGCTTTTCTGAGCTCGAGTAGAGAGCACTCCAAGTGCGGGGCACTTGTATTTCGGTGTAGCCCGACCCGGCATGTATTTTGATGCATCTCTGAGCCGGCATCCGCGGTCCCTATCTCGGGCGGCAATGCTTTTGCCGAGGAGCCGACGTGGTGAGTCCGGTATAGAAGGCGACTCGTAGCCAAATCGAGCCGAGCCTATCTCAGCGCGAGGGCGCATTTTCTTCGGGCAGTTCGACCAGAAAATGGAAGAAGGTCGTCATGTGTTATTTGGTTGCAGTACACACAGCTCTACCACTAAAATGGCGCGGTGTAGGACCTTTGCTCCTTTAGCTGCATTTAAGCCGTGGTTACGTAAATACTGTGTGCACGGAATATTGCGGAGCATCAATCCAGGGCTCCTAAGCAGCAGTCAATCTCTACAAATAAAGTATCTGATCTCCACTCTTTAGGCAAGGACCTGTACGCATGCTCACTCAAGAGCCTCTGGGTCTAAGCCGCATTAAGAGGAGGAGAAGGAAAGTGAGCAGTATGCCTATCGTCATTTGTTTTTGTTAGTTGCAGTGCAACACAGCTCTACCACTAAAACGGCGCGGTGTAGGACCTTGCTCCTTTAGCTGCATTTAAGCCGTGGTAACTGTAACACTGCGTGTATGGAGTGATAGAGGAGCATCAATCCCGGGATCCTAAGCAGCAGACAAGCCTCTACGAAAACGTATATATATTTGGCAAAACCTGTACGCATGCTCACTCAAGAGCCGCTGGGACAAGCCATCGTTTAAGAGGAGGAGAAGGAAAGTGGACAGTGTGCCCATCTCCAAAATAATACTTTGCATAAATTTTCGTGACCTGATGATATGCAACCTAGTGTTTCCCGGACTGGTAGTGTTTTCCACGAACCATTCAAATAAATGAATAAACATTCAATTAATTGTGCCACCCTTTCCTACGTGCAGAGGTCAGCTACAGCACTCAGTGAGAGTCCTATGTATGAAGGTATGGAAATTATATATTGATTTTAAAATGTGTACATGAATGTTTAAGTAGCTTATGTAATCCAATAGTGTAAGGGCAAGGTTATGATAAATGGGAGTTTTTGCAAAATTGAATATACATATTGTGTTCTTAACAAAAAGTAATTAATTACAAATTTGGATTTTATAAATATGCATATTAATGCAAAATAAACTGTGCACCCGAGGTCAAGTTAGGTAAATTTGGGAACTCTTTGTAATTGTGTATTTTGTATATTAATGTTTAAAATTGAGATTTCATGTGTTCTATAAATAAATTGTAGTTGGCCACAAAAATGGGAGTGATTATTGTGGTGAGGTGAATTTTACACATAAATGCAATAAAACTTAAACACATAAATACATTAAAGATACTCACCAAATAGTTCCACCAGGCTCAAGCGCGTTAACGTATAGTGGGGTCCGATTGGACCAAAGTACATTGCGTTATGTTAAGATAATTAATCACTCCCTTTTTGTGGCCAACTAACACTTTATTTATAGAACACATGAAATCTCAATTTTAAACATTAATATACAACAATGCACAATTACAAAAAAGCATTCCCAAATTACCTAACTTGACCTCGGGATGTACAATTTATTTTGCATGAATTTGCATATTTATAAAATCCAAATTTGTAATTAATTACTTTTTTGTTAAGAACACAATATGTATATTCAATTTTGCTAAAACTCCCATTTATCATAACCCTGCCCTTACACTATTGGATTACATCAGTTACTTAAACATTCATGTACACATTTTAAAATCAATATATATATTCCATACCTTCATACATAGGACTCTCACTGAGTGCTGTAGCTGACCTCTGCACGTAGGAAAGGGTGGCACAATTAATTGAATGTTTATTAGTTCATTTATTCCGATGGTTCGTGGAAAACACTACCAGTCCGGGAAACACTAGGTTGCATATCATCGGTCATAAGTTATTGCCAAGTATTTTCTTTGAGATGGGCACACCGTCCACTTTCCCTCTCCTCCTCTTAATATCTGCCTCAGTCCCAGCGGCTCTTGAGTGAGCATGCGTACAGGCTTTGCCAAATATATACGTTTTCGTAGAGGCTTGTCTGCTGCTTAGGATCCCGGAATTGCGGCTCCGCAAACAGTCCTTACACGCAGTGTTACAGTTACCACGGCTTAATGCAGCTAAAGGAGCAAGGTCCTACACCGCGCCGTTTTAGTGGTAGAGCTGTGTTGCACTGCAACTAACAAAAACAAATGACGATGGACATACTGCTCACTTTCCTTCTCCTCCTCTTAATGCGGCTTAGACCCAGCGGCTCTTGAGTGAGCATGCGTACAGGTCCTTGCCTAAAGAGTGGAGATCAGATACTTTATTTGTAGAGATTGACTGCTGCTTAGGAGCCCTGGATTGATGCTCCGCAATATTCCGTGCACACAGTATTTACGTAACCACGGCTTAAATGCAGCTAAAGGAGCAAAGGTCCTACACTGCGCCGTTTTGGTGGTAGAGCTGTGCGTACTGCAACCAATTAACACATGACGACCTTCTTCCATTTTCTGGTCGAACTGCCCGAAGAAAATGCGCCCTCGCTCTGAGTTAGGCTCGGCTCGATTTGGCTACGAGTCGCCTTCTATACCGGACCCACCACGTCGGCTCCTCGGCAAAGGCATTGCCGCCCGAGATAGGAATCGCGGATGCCGGCTCAGAGATGCATCAAAAATACATGCCGGGTCGGGCTACACCGAAATACAAGTGCCCCGCACTTGGAGTGCTCTCTACTCGAGCTCAGAAAAGCAACTAACTATTTTTTACATTTTCTAAAACATCCAAACTTTAAAAACAAGGGGAACGACAAAAACAGGGAGGAAATCCCCCCAACTCTCATTCGCTGTTCCCAAACGCTATAAAAAAAAGGAGGTCCAAAGATGCTTCACCATTGGTCATGAAGCGACGCTAATTTTTTATGCGTTCCACTAAAATACAAGAACCAGAGGGCATACAAAACCAGGGTGGTCCAAAATACCGGACACCGACGCGCGCCACACCTGACAGGGCTATAAATTTTCAAAGATTTGTAGCTCAACTTTGACATTTTGCTGCAATTAAATCTCTGAATATTTACAATCCATGTCAGTGCGCACACAACCCAACGGCGCCAAAAAAAATCCCAATTCCGTCTGTGCAAAGGCCTAGCTATAAACATAAATCACAAAACATAGTATACATTTCAATATATTTACAATATACATTCCCGTTTTTCCCAGGGTTACGTATCAAGATATGTGATTACAGTATCACATATTTACACCCCCCTGAACAGAAAAGAAGTCAAGCTAGGTTTACAAAATATTACATAGTACACTTTACATCATCATTATTTGTTTACAAATTTTTCATCACTTTTTCTCAACAGTTCACAATTTTTTTTGTTTACAGTACGCATCATATACATTTACACACAACAAGTCTATCTGATCTACATTTGTATAATTTCACAATTTTACTTTACACATTTTAATTTACAACGCAATACGACCACAACAAAACAACTGTCAGTCCAGCCGTTTCCCCCACTGTTTATCTCAAAACATGTGTTCGAAGCCATGGCAACGGTGAAACTAGTTTTTCCCCGAACTGCGAGTAGAACCGGCAGTCCAGTTGCCCACCCCTTTTGATCTTCGCACACTGCCTTCGATAGAACAAAATGTGCTGGTCATTTTCCTCGCCAGTTCTCTCTCTATTGCAAAGGCACAAAAGCAGGTAAGTATTTTTGCATGTTTTTAGCATGTACTTTAGCAATGTAATCACTGTGTTTTCACACACGTGAGTTAATGGGGCGCGGTAGCCCATTGGTTAGCGCGCTGGAGTTGCACTCGGTAGGCCCGGGTTCGATTCCAGCCACTGCCAAAAACTGCCGCCGTGTTCATGCGGAGTACGATCACGTTAAACATGTGGGTCCGAAAGTCCTTCCGAGTGGTTGGTGGTAGGGGAAGGAGGGTACGGTCCCTGTGGATGCCTCCCCCACTGGGTTCCGGTCTAAATTGGGTGGCACTTCCCGACCGTCCAAACAGTTACCTTACACCTTTCTGGTAGGTCGGACGGTCTGGGTTTCAACAACAACACACGTGAGTTATTTGATGTGGAAATGAAATTTGGCTGTCTAATTTTTACAAGTCAACTTCATTCTCTTTGTCATCTGACCATCATGCTACATTGGCGGGAAATCCAAATCGTCACATACACTGATACTGTGTCACAATAATCCCTGATCTCTCTTTCAAAATGTTATTATTACTTATTTTTAATCTAACTTTACGTCTGTTTTACTGTGATTTGAATTTTTATTTTATGTTTTATTTTTTGCGCATTTTCATGTATTCACGAGTTAACCCAATTTTTTTTTTTGAATAACATCTATAGATTTACCTAGGACACCTTTTATAATTTTAATGTTTCGTATTTAAATTGAACGACCCGCGTTTTAAATACCTGTATTGGTTCACTACCATGAATCATGCTTCTAACGCAGCTATATGTTTTATTTATTTATTTATATTTTTATTCTTAATTTATCTTTTATTGTCATTCCTTATATTTACATTAAAATCTGTATATTGTTATTCCTCTGTGATTCTCTAATCTTGTACATATTTATTCATTTTTTTTTTACTATGAGTTCATCACTTCGTATTACTGTGTTTGCTCCATGCCTATTTGTGAACATATGCTAAGCTTCCCCCCGCGTTGAAGAGAATGACCTTGAATTTCCGCCTGCATACTTTGTCTCGGAACCAGTTTTTCTTACCGAAAGCGTCCGACCTTTTTGGAGTATGTAAAGCACTGGCTTTTTCGATCAGCCGGCCGTCAGCTTTTTTTTTTTTTTTTTTGTAAGCGGAGCTGCTCTTATTTTTTAAAGCTTGTTTACATTTCCTTTCCAATTTTTTTTTTTTTATTTATTTATTTATTTTGATTGTATACCTTTGAATGTAAACCTTTTAAAACATCCGTTGTCATGATTTTAAAATATTTTGCAGCGATATCAACGATCTGAATACCCTAATTCAAATGCCTGTCATCAAGGCCGCCCGGTTTGTATATGGTGAAGTATTTATTTGTTGTTATTGTGCTATACATATATATGTCTTTTACTTTATTTACTTATTTACTTATTTTGATTACTGATTCTTTTCATTTTTTGTTATTTAAAATTTACTTGCAAGTTAGTCCCCCCCCCCCTTTTTTTTTTTGAAGTTGCAACTGGCCGACTGCCATTCACTACTCTTATGTATATCATTATATCTGTGTATATCTGTTTTGGCTGTATATTATCAGATTCATATAAATTTTCTAGCGATACCTTCTGCCATATATGATGTCCAAATGGACGCTCTTCACCTGAGGACTCTGCCACCCCGCTTTGAAAACAGGTCGTATTTTTTTTTTTTTTTACTATTTTCTTTCACTTCAAAATTTTCCGAGTCTCCGTTTTATTTTGTTCTCAAATCTTTTAATTTCCTGAAATTATCATTGTATTACATATTATTTATACTTCAGATATCTACTATTTTTACGTCCACTGAATTATTTACTTTACTTATATTTTCTAAGATTAAATTTATTTATTTTACTTATATTTTCATATAAATTATTTATCTTTTATCATTGTCCGTTCATTTATTTAATATCTACTTGCATAAAAGGAACGAGAATCTAGAACTTTTTAATTTTTGCTGTACTGCTATCGATGAACCGCTGATAATTTTCATAAAATGGCTGGCGCTAAGACTTTTACGTTGTACTGCTTGATACTCATTTATACGCTGCTGATACCGTTGATACTACCATATTGTCCCGTTTTTTGTTTTTTTTTTTGTTGTTGTTGTTGTTGCATAAATTTAATAATTTAAATATTTCTATCCGCTGGACTTGCCTTCCTCCAGACAAATTTTCCCGAAGTTTTATTTTATTTTGCGATTTTGTTGACTACCGTGCATTTTGGATAACTATCATGCCTATCCTCACACTAATTCTTAAAATACTACACTTTTTTCCTCAATACTACAGTTTACACAATATACAATACATAATATACAATACACAATATACAATAATAACCATATACTTTTGCTGCCCTATGTTTTGCACATATAGTGGCACTATGCTATTTGTAACACACTTGTGCTGTCTATTTACTTATTTATCACTTAATTTTGAAAGTTGCTCTATCTACATAAATTTTCTATTATTATAATTATATTCATTTTCTTTACATTAACCAAAATATCTATTTGTAGACTACCTTCCAATTAAATTTTACATTTACTGTAGACTACCAAAATTCTTTCAAAATGCTTTCCAATTTAATTTCAAAAAATATTGTAGGATACTCAATATTTTATAATACCATCTAAATTAATTTTAAAATTATTATAGACTGCTACAAATATTGTAAAATACCTTCCAATTAATTTTAATTTTATTGTAGAATCGTAAAAACAAATTATTGCAGAACAACTTCTAAAATTTCAATAACTATTGTAGACTACTCAAAAAAATTTATTTTGCAGAATATCATTTGAATTAATTTTAACATTATTGTATAATATTACACATACTGTAAAACCTTTCCAAATTTTATTTTTAAATTCCCTGGCTCTACACCTTGTGCTGCATTTATTTGCATACACTTACTATTTATTTCTGCTCTATATATTTTAATTTTTCCACTTAATTTAGCAGACAATTTTAATTTTTTTACTTTTTATATTATTTTATTTTACTTAACTAATCACTGAACTTGCTAGTCCAAATTCTGTACATAATGAATCAGCTTAAGTTAATCCTTATTTTTTTGTTGATCTAAATTTTGTAATTTTAAAATATTACAGAGAGTTATAGCATTACGCTTTTTACAACATGATTTAAAATTTGCACACACATAATATACTTTTTATACACAATATTTCCAAAGACGAAAACACACTCTTTACCACAGTTATTCATATACTTTGTACATCCTATCTCTGTATATATTTTTTATACAGCATTTATTTTACTTAACTTTTTTTTTTTTATTTACTTGCGTTGATAATTTATTTAAGTGCACCCCGTCTGTCCTTTACACACTAACAGTATATCTTTAAACACACAACTTCAGTATCTTCAGTATTGGCCCGCAATTTTGGCTAAGCCTCCCACACAACAGTTAATCTATAGCAAAAGCCCGTGGTTCGTTTCCGAACGACACGGCACCAAGTACGGGTTACGGTGGTCTATGTGGTGAGGTGAATTTTACACATAAATGCAATAAAACTTAAACACATAAATACATTAAAGATACTCACCAAATAGTTCCACCAGGCTCAAGCGCGTTAACGTATAGTGGGGTCCGATTGGACCAAAGTACATTGCGTTATGTTAAGATAATTAATCACTCCCTTTTTGTGGCCAACTAACACTTTATTTATAGAACACATGAAATCTCAATTTTAAACATTAATATACAACAATGCACAATTACAAAAAAGCATTCCCAAATTACCTAACTTGACCTCGGGATGTACAATTTATTTTGCATGAATTTGCATATTTATAAAATCCAAATTTGTAATTAATTACTTTTTTGTTAAGAACACAATATGTATATTCAATTTTGCTAAAACTCCCATTTATCATAACCCTGCCCTTACACTATTGGATTACATCAGTTACTTAAACATTCATGTACACATTTTAAAATCAATATATATATTCCATACCTTCATACATAGGACTCTCACTGAGTGCTGTAGCTGACCTCTGCACGTAGGAAAGGGTGGCACAATTAATTGAATGTTTATTAGTTCATTTATTCCGATGGTTCGTGGAAAACACTACCAGTCCGGGAAACACTAGGTTGCATATCATCGGTCATAAGTTATTGCCAAGTATTTTCTTTGAGATGGGCACACCGTCCACTTTCCCTCTCCTCCTCTTAATATCTGCCTCAGTCCCAGCGGCTCTTGAGTGAGCATGCGTACAGGCTTTGCCAAATATATACGTTTTCGTAGAGGCTTGTCTGCTGCTTAGGATCCCGGAATTGCGGCTCCGCAAACAGTCCTTACACGCAGTGTTACAGTTACCACGGCTTAATGCAGCTAAAGGAGCAAGGTCCTACACCGCGCCGTTTTAGTGGTAGAGCTGTGTTGCACTGCAACTAACAAAAACAAATGACGATGGACATACTGCTCACTTTCCTTCTCCTCCTCTTAATGCGGCTTAGACCCAGCGGCTCTTGAGTGAGCATGCGTACAGGTCCTTGCCTAAAGAGTGGAGATCAGATACTTTATTTGTAGAGATTGACTGCTGCTTAGGAGCCCTGGATTGATGCTCCGCAATATTCCGTGCACACAGTATTTACGTAACCACGGCTTAAATGCAGCTAAAGGAGCAAAGGTCCTACACTGCGCCGTTTTGGTGGTAGAGCTGTGCGTACTGCAACCAATTAACACATGACGACCTTCTTCCATTTTCTGGTCGAACTGCCCGAAGAAAATGCGCCCTCGCTCTGAGTTAGGCTCGGCTCGATTTGGCTACGAGTCGCCTTCTATACCGGACCCACCACGTCGGCTCCTCGGCAAAGGCATTGCCGCCCGAGATAGGAATCGCGGATGCCGGCTCAGAGATGCATCAAAAATACATGCCGGGTCGGGCTACACCGAAATACAAGTGCCCCGCACTTGGAGTGCTCTCTACTCGAGCTCAGAAAAGCAACTAACTATTTTTTACATTTTCTAAAACATCCAAACTTTAAAAACAAGGGGAACGACAAAAACAGGGAGGAAATCCCCCCAACTCTCATTCGCTGTTCCCAAACGCTATAAAAAAAAGGAGGTCCAAAGATGCTTCACCATTGGTCATGAAGCGACGCTAATTTTTTATGCGTTCCACTAAAATACAAGAACCAGAGGGCATACAAAACCAGGGTGGTCCAAAATACCGGACACCGACGCGCGCCACACCTGACAGGGCTATAAATTTTCAAAGATTTGTAGCTCAACTTTGACATTTTGCTGCAATTAAATCTCTGAATATTTACAATCCATGTCAGTGCGCACACAACCCAACGGCGCCAAAAAAAATCCCAATTCCGTCTGTGCAAAGGCCTAGCTATAAACATAAATCACAAAACATAGTATACATTTCAATATATTTACAATATACATTCCCGTTTTTCCCAGGGTTACGTATCAAGATATGTGATTACAGTATCACATATTTACACCCCCCTGAACAGAAAAGAAGTCAAGCTAGGTTTACAAAATATTACATAGTACACTTTACATCATCATTATTTGTTTACAAATTTTTCATCACTTTTTCTCAACAGTTCACAATTTTTTTTGTTTACAGTTCGCATCATATACATTTACACACAACAAGTCTATCTGATCTACATTTGTATAATTTCACAATTTTACTTTACACATTTTAATTTACAACGCAATCAGTATCGCATTTAATTTACAGTATCTTTACGCATTTAATTTACAGTATCACATATTTATAAATATGTGATACTGTAATCACATATCTTGATACGTAACCCTGGGAAAAACGGGAATGTATATTGTAAATATATTGAAATGTATACTATGTTTTGTGATTTATGTTTATAGCTAGGCCTTTGCACAGACGGAATTGGGATTTTTTTTGGCGCCGTTGGGTTGTGTGCGCACTGACATGGATTGTAAATATTCAGAGATTTAATTGCAGCAAAATGTCAAAGTTGAGCTACAAATCTTTGAAAATTTATAGCCCTGTCAGGTGTGGCGCGCGTCGGTGTCCGGTATTTTGGACCACCCTGGTTTTGTATGCCCTCTGGTTCTTGTATTTTAGTGGAACGCATAAAAAATTAGCGTCGCTTCATGACCAATGGTGAAGCATCTTTGGACCTCCTTTTTTTTTATAGCGTTTGGGAACAGCGAATGAGAGTTGGGGGGATTTCCTCCCTGTTTTTGTCGTTCCCCTTGTTTTTAAAGTTTGGATGTTTTAGAAAATGTAAAAAATAGTTAGTTGCTTTTCTGAGCTCGAGTAGAGAGCACTCCAAGTGCGGGGCACTTGTATTTCGGTGTAGCCCGACCCGGCATGTATTTTTGATGCATCTCTGAGCCGGCATCCGCGATTCCTATCTCGGGCGGCAATGCCTTTGCCGAGGAGCCGACGTGGTGGGTCCGGTATAGAAGGCGACTCGTAGCCAAATCGAGCCGAGCCTAACTCAGAGCGAGGGCGCATTTTCTTCGGGCAGTTCGACCAGAAAATGGAAGAAGGTCGTCATGTGTTAATTGGTTGCAGTACGCACAGCTCTACCACCAAAACGGCGCAGTGTAGGACCTTTGCTCCTTTAGCTGCATTTAAGCCGTGGTTACGTAAATACTGTGTGCACGGAATATTGCGGAGCATCAATCCAGGGCTCCTAAGCAGCAGTCAATCTCTACAAATAAAGTATCTGATCTCCACTCTTTAGGCAAGGACCTGTACGCATGCTCACTCAAGAGCCGCTGGGTCTAAGCCGCATTAAGAGGAGGAGAAGGAAAGTGAGCAGTATGTCCATCGTCATTTGTTTTTGTTAGTTGCAGTGCAACACAGCTCTACCACTAAAACGGCGCGGTGTAGGACCTTGCTCCTTTAGCTGCATTAAGCCGTGGTAACTGTAACACTGCGTGTAAGGACTGTTTGCGGAGCCGCAATTCCGGGATCCTAAGCAGCAGACAAGCCTCTACGAAAACGTATATATTTGGCAAAGCCTGTACGCATGCTCACTCAAGAGCCGCTGGGACTGAGGCAGATATTAAGAGGAGGAGAGGGAAAGTGGACGGTGTGCCCATCTCAAAGAAAATACTTGGCAATAACTTATGACCGATGATATGCAACCTAGTGTTTCCCGGACTGGTAGTGTTTTCCACGAACCATCGGAATAAATGAACTAATAAACATTCAATTAATTGTGCCTATAAACATAAATCACAAAACATAGTATACATTTCAATATATTTACAATATACATTCCCGTTTTTCCCAGGGTTACGTATCAAGATATGTGATTACAGTATCACAATTATTTTGTTGTAGTAAACGCAATGTACTTTGGTCCAATCGGACCCCACTATACTTTAACGCGCTTGAGCCTGGTGGGACTATTTGGTGAGTATCTTTAATGTATTTATGTGTTTAAGTATTTATTGTATTTATGTGTAAAATTCACCTCACCACACAAGACGAATACAGTTTTTCAAAAATGTTCGTTTAAGGGGGTGCTCCAGAGTCAAACGTTCGAAAAGTCAATTGATAAAGAAAACCATGCTTTGGAATGAGATAGAGATATCAGATTTGGTGTAAGGATAGATAGTTTGAAAGGGCGAAAGTGTACAATTTCAGTTTACCAATATTTTCTACTTTAGGTGGTGCCGCACACCAAAATGTTCGATTTTCGGAATAAAGGAGAAACGCTCCTTTAAAAACGTGATAGAGGCTTTATATTTGGTATATGGGCGAAACATCTCATAGAAATAACAAAAAGAATAGAGTTTTTAAAAAATGTATAATTAAAGGGGTGGGTACTCCACACAAAAGCATTCGAAAGATGAAATGCTAGAAAAGCATGCTTCACGATGAGATAGAGACTTCAAATTTGGTGTACGGTTAAAAAGTTGGAAAGGAAGAAAGTGTGCAATTTTAGTCTTCCAACATTTGCTATTGTAGGGGGTGCCGATGTCTCTCTATTCCTTCGAAACGTTCAAAAAGAGAATTGATAAAAAACCATGCTTCGAAATGAGATAGAAATATCAAATTTGGTGTAAGGGTAGATAGTTTGAAAGGAAGAAAGTGTGAAATTTCAGATTTCCAATATTTGCTACTTTAAGGGGTGCGCACACTAATATGTTCGATTTTCTGAATAAATGAGGCACGCTTCCTTTTAAATGTGATAGAGGCTTGATATTTGGTATATGGGCCAATCATCTGATAAAAAACACAATACAAACAGAGGAAGAAGTGCGAAAATTTAGTTTTCCTATATTTTCTCCTTATTGCGAGACCGTTGATTTTCAACGGGTATACGGCTAGTTATATATACTAATTGCCAAGTATACGTCTGTCCGTCTGTCTGTCTGTCTGTCCGTCATGCGTTTTTTAGGCACTTCCCGAATAACAAGAGACTTGCAATTTGGTACACGGCTCGGTCGTTCGATAAAACCCCCTGGAAAAATCGAATTTTTCGAAAACGTTCTATAGAGGGGGTGCCCCACACCAAAACGTTCGAAAAGTGAAATGATGGGAAAGCATGCTTTGCGATGAGATAGAGACCTCAAATTTGGTGTATGGGTAAATCGTTGGAAAGGAAGAAAGTGTGCAATTTCAGATTTCCAATATTTTCTACTTAAGGGGGTATCGCACACTAAAACGTTCGAAAGGTGAAATGATATGAAAGCATAATTTTCGATGAGGTAGAGACTTTGCATTTGTTATATGGGTAAATCGTTCGAAAGGAAGAAAGTGTGCAATTTCAGATTTCCAATATTTGCTACCTTAGGGGGTGCCGCACACCAAAATGTTCGATTTAGAGAATAAATGAGAAAACGCTCTTTTAAAATTTGATAGAGGCCTGAAATTTGGTATATGGGCTAATCATTTGATGGAAATACCTAAGACGAATATAGTTTTTCAAAAATGTTCTTTTAAGGGGGTGCTCCAGAATGAAACGTTCGAAAAGTGAATTGATAAAAAACCAAGCTTCGGAATGAGATAGAGATATCAAATTTGGTGTAAGAGTAGATAGTTTGAATGGAAGAAAGTGTGAAATTTCAGATTTCCAATATTTGATACTTAAGGGGGTATCGCACACTAAAACGTTCGAAAGGTGAAATGATATGAAAGCATAATTTTCGATGAGGTAGAGACTTTGCATTTGTTATATGGGTAAATCGTTCGAAAGGAAGAAAGTGTGCAATTTCAGATTTCCAATATTTGCTACCTTAGGGGGTGCCGCACACCAAAATGTTCGATTTAGAGAATAAATGAGAAAACGCTCTTTTAAAATTTGATAGAGGCCTGAAATTTGGTATATGGGCTAATCATTTGATGGAAATACCTAAGACGAATATAGTTTTTCAAAAATGTTCTTTTAAGGGGGTGCTCCAGAATGAAACGTTCGAAAAGTGAATTGATAAAAAACCAAGCTTCGGAATGAGATAGAGATATCAAATTTGGTGTAAGAGTAGATAGTTTGAATGGAAGAAAGTGTGAAATTTCAGATTTCCAATATTTGATACTTTAAAGTGGTGCGCACACTAATATGTTCGATTTTTCTACTAAATGAGGCACGCTTCCTTTTAAATGTGATAGAGGCTTGATATTTGGTATATGGGCCAATTATCTGCTAAAATACACAAGACAAACATAGTTATTCAAAAATGTTCATTTATGAATGTGCTTCACAGAAAAAAGTTCCAAAGGTGAAATAATAATACAGGGGTGCCTCGGAATGAGATAGACTTTAATGTGGTGTACGGGTAGATAATTCGAAAGGAAGAAATGCGAAAATTTAGTTTCCCAATATTTTCATCTTTAGGGAGTTTTGCACACCAAAATATTCGATTTGTCGAATAAATGTGAAACTCGAATTATTAAAAAATTTACATTATTCAGGGCTTGCTTATTGTGAGACCGTTGATTTTCAACAAGTATTCGGCTAGTATATACTAATTGCCAAGTGTCCGTCTGTCTGTCTGTCTGTCTCTCACGCCTTTTTCAGGCACTTCCCGAATAGATAGACACTTGCAATGTGGTGCGCGTCTCGGTCGTTCGATAAAACCCCCTGGAAAAATCGAATTTTCCGAAAACGTTCTATAGAGGGGGTGCCCCACACCAAAACGTTCGAAAAGTGAAATGATGGGAAAGCATACTTTGCAATGGGATATGGACTTCAAATTTGGTGTATGGGTAAATCATTCGAAAGGAAGAAAGTGTGCAATTTCAGATTTCCAATATTTTCTACCTTAGGGGGTGCCGCACACCAAAACTTTCGAAAAGTTAATTGATAAGAAAGCATGCTTTGCGATGAGATAAAGACTTCAAATTTGGTGTATGGGTGAATCGTTCGAAAGGAAGAAAGTGTGCAATTTCACATTTCCAATATTTTCTACTTAATGGGGTGCCGCACAGTAAAACGTTCGAAAAGTGAAATGATGGGAAAGCATGCTCTGCGATGAGATAAGGACTTCAAATTTAGTGTATGGGTAAATCCTTTGAAAGGAAGACAATGTGCAATTTCAAATTTCCAATATTTTCTACTTAAGGGGGTGCCGCACACTAAAACGTTCGAAAAGTGAAATGATGGAAAGCATGCTTTGCGATGAGATAGAGACTTCAAATTTGGTGTAGGGGTAAATCGTTCCAAAGGAAGAAAGTGTGCAAGTTCAGATAACCAATATTTTCTACACTTAAGGGGTGCCGCACACCAAAATGTTCGATGTACCGAATAAATGAGAAACGTCTCCCTTAAAATTTGATAGATGTTTGAAATTAGGTATATGGTCATTTGATGAAAACACCCAAGACGAATATAGTTTTTCAAAAACGTTCTTTTAAGGGGGGTGCTCTAGAGGAAAACGTTCGAAAGGTGAATTGATAAGAAAACATTCTGCGGGATGAGATAGAGATTTGAAATTTGGTGTACGGATAGATAGTTTGGAAGGAAGAAAGTATAGAATTTCAGTTTTCCAATATTTTATACTTTAGGGGGCGTGGCACACAAAAATGTTCGATTTTCGGAATGAAGTAGGAATATACCTTTCAGAACGTGATAGATTCTTGATATTTGGCATATGGGCGAATCATTTGATAGAAAGCCCAAGAAGAATGGAGTTTTTCAAAAATATATATTTAAGGGGGGTGGGTACTCCACAGAAAAACATTCGAAGAGTGAAATGATAGAAAAAGTATATTTCGCGATGAGTTAGAGACTTCAAATTTGGTATACGGGTATATTGTTTGAAAGGAAGAAAGTGTGCAATTTCAGTTTACAAACATTTGCTATTGTAGGGGGTGCCGCACACTAAAATTTTCGATTTCACGAACAACTGAAAAACGCCTCCTTTAGAGTGTGATAGAAGCTTGAAATTTAGTATATGGGCTAATCATTTGATAAAAAACCCTAAGTTTATTACGGTTTTTCAAAAATGATTATTTAAGGGGATGCAACACAGAAAAACGTAAAAACGTTCGAAATATGAAGTGATAGAAAAACATGCTCCACAATAGGATAGAGACATCAAATTTGGTGTACTGGTAGATTCTTTGAAAGGAAGAAAGTGTGCAAATTTCAGATTTCCAATATTTGCTACTTTAGGGGGTGTCGCACGCTAATATGTTCGATTTTCGGAATAAATGAGACACTCTTGCTTCCAATTTTGTGGTAGGGGCTTGATATTTGGTGTATGGGCCAATCATCTGATAAAAAACACAACACGAACAGAGTTTTTCAAAAATGTTCATTTATGGGGGTGCTCCATAGAAAAACGTTCGAAAGGGGAGATGATAAAATAGTATACTTCGGGATGAGATAGAGACTTTAATTTGGTGTACTGGTAGATAGTTCGAAAGGAAGACGTGGGCAATTTAAAATTTACAATATTTTTTTTATTAGGGGTTTCTGTACACTAAAATATTCGATTTGCCGAATAAATGTGAAACACGAATTATTCAAAAATTTGCATTATTCAGGGGTTGCTTATTGCGAGACCGTTGATTTTCAACGGGTATTCGGCTAGTTAAACATAATTTACAGAAAAGGCAAAATCTCGAGGTTTATGTTATCTTGTAGATTATTAATCTTACAGTGTTTGTTATTTATAGTATATACATCTAATATAGTTATATCTAATCGCTTATATTATTTTAAGGCTTTTACTAAGTAAAATTCACTGACGGGTGTAATCGGTGACTCTTGGCATGATTAGCAATGTTGAGTTCGAGATTAGTTATTTTTCATATTTGTGCTTTTTATTTAACTTTTATCCATCGACCCCTAACAATATCATATCGACTCCTGGTGTCGATGTCGACCACATTAGGAACCCCTGTTTTAAACCGTGACCCTAAAAAATTAAAAATTTTTAAAGAAGATATAAAATATGCCCATCTATACGATAAAGTAAAACCCAAAAAACACAGCAAATTCAGTTGCGATATCCTCAGTTGCCGACCTGACGTGAATATTAAACAGAATTTACAGAAAAAGCAAAATCTCGACGCTTATGTGATCTTTTAGATTATTAATCTTACAGTGTTTGTTATTTATAGTGCATATATCTAATATAATTATATCTAATCGTTGGCATTATTTTAAGGCTTTACTAAGTAAAATTGACTGACGGGTGTAATTGGTGACTCTTGGCATGATTAGCAATGTTGAGATCGAGATTAGTTATTTTTCATATTAGTGCTTTTTATTTACTTTTATCCATCGACCCCTAAAAATGTCATATCGACTCCTGAGTGTCGAAGTCGACTACATTAGGAACCCCTGCTTTAAACCGTGACCCTAAAAAATTAAAAATATTGAAATAAGAGATAAAATATGCACATCTATACGATAAAGTAAAACCCAAAGAACACAGTAAATTCAGTTGCGATATCCTCAATTGCCGATCTGACATGAGTAAGTAAAGTCGCACTTCCTGTCTATTCTCAAGCAAAATGTTGTTTTCTGTTTTTGAAACCAGTTGATCAGTTGATTCTTGTATAAATTCTGCATTTTACGAAATTTTAATTTATCGCGTTAGTATTGCAGCAATTCTTGATCGACTGTTTGAATTCAGATCTGTATATAGCAAAATGATTGTTTTGCGTGAAAATTTTCATAGGAACTCTCACCCAATTAATTCCTGCATACTAAGACAAACAGTTTTGATGAAGATTGAATTTGTGCGATTTAAAATCAGTAAAAATAAAAAAAATTCTAATTAAAAATTACATAATTAAAAAACTGGAAATTTGATGCCCTTTGAAATAAACTTCCGTTTTATATGAAAAAAAAGAAGAAATATGTACTAAATTAATTGAAATAATAAAGGAAGAAGAGAAAAAATTTAATAAAATGGGGGAAATATAACCTACTCGCATAATTTAGACTTTATCTATTTATTAGACAAATAAATCAATTCAAAACTCTTAAAGTGCCTAGACATGAGTACAGTCCAGCATTTTGAGAGATTCAATCTTTTGCAGCTTAATTAAATAAATAAAATGATTTACTGAATGCGATTTATTATCATGATTTTAATATATATTACTTTATAAAGCAGTAGTGGTTCATTAATATTACGTGTATACTAACTTTGAAAATCAAGCAACAATTTTGTTTTAATAGATTAATTTGTGTTTTAGAGATACTATTGTTCACTTACGCACATATATCACCCCAAAAACATTTGATTTATGTTCCGGCGTGCAGAAAACGTGTTTAATTGCCAAAATCTTAAATTATAGCTTTTGACCACGACTTTCTTCACATATATTGTACGTATGCATGATAATTAAAATTATTAATGTTTCATTGAAAGATATGTTTTCCTATGATACCACTGACAATTCCTTCCTTATAAATCATTGATGATTACCAATATCATTTACATAACAGTTATAAAATCAACAACACAACATCATAGATAAAAGGTCATTTAATAAAATCATCCTAAGAGACATACATAGCTTTGAAAATCCAGAGCGCTTTCTGGCAGTACTATACCCTTCATCAGTGCCTGAATGAAACAGTAAATGCGGAATGCTTATATGTAAACAAGTTCAGCAGACAAATTTGCATAAATAAGCACAAAATAATGGTAGTACAAGCAGGCTATTAAAATTAATCAGTTACAAATACAAATTTAAGAGTTATACCTAAGAGATTTAATTTAAACAAGAGATAAATATTTTACAACGAAAAGACACAATTCAAAAATGCAGCGAAGGGCAATTACAATAAAATGATGTCACAGACAACTGTGAAGAGGTTTGACATGCATAGAGTCGAGAACGAGTCGCTAGGCGTAACTTAAAATTTAAACAGGATCAAAATTACAAGTGGAATCACACTAGATATAAATAAGCAAGGATTCATAAAGAAGGATATTGCGTGGGTTATTACAGCTAATTAAAAGGAAGGTTTTTTCAAAGACAGGCTGAAAGTTATCTTTAACAACGCATTGGGCGTAGAAAGTTGGGCGTAGAGCCGTAGAAAGTTTACCATTCTTGACGTCACGAGCTTGTTCCGCTAACCGGATACCAACAATACGTTACGTTCAGTACTACCGATGTAAAATTTATAGTCATTATCAGGAGTTAACAGGGGTACAACGTACACCCTGGCACGGCAAAGTTATCAATATCTCCTAACTTATCAGTGCGAATATGATTGAATAAGGTAGTAATATTAGAGTGAGCGAGTTTAAAACCAAATTCATGGCAAAATTGAATAAGAGGACGAAAAATAGGGTGGGCCGAAAAAACATATTTTTCGAGTTCGCTATTCTAATAGTGCGGAAAGGGTACCCATTGGGATCATTAAAAAGTAATTTAGAATATTTATTCGATTGCGTAATATCTTCTGCCCCCCGCATTGCACTTGAATTTTCGAAATTTGGGTTAAAAAGTAAATTTTTTACCTATTATAATAAAAATAATTATTTTTGAAGATATCTATTCTAATAGTGCGGAAAGAGTTCCCACTAGGGTCAATAAAAATGGGGTAAAATATTTTTTCGTTTAAATAATATCTTCTGCCCTCGCATCGCACTTGAAATTTTGGAATTTATGTAAAAAATGCAGTTTTTCACCTGCCATAGAAATAACACATGCATGCGAAAAATATAGTCTAAACGCTGTTTATTACTGTACTGCACTATATAAAACTTGAAAATCGTAGAAAATAGAGGAGAGGGTAGGTGCCAAAAGGTATACGAGAACAGCAAAGGAGGAACACTTATCCCTTATTGAGGAACCGGGTTCAAACTATATCACCCACTTGAGTCCACCATCTGGTACCGCTTTACAGATTTCCAAGACCATTACTGAATATTTTGAAGGGATCGGAAAAGATATTTCTCAACTCCTTGTAATTGGCTGTGACGGCACATCCATTAGCACTGGCTGGAAAGGTGGTGCCATTCGGTGCTTAGAACTGAAACTTGGAAGATCCTTGCAGTGGACGGTATGCCTTGTACATTTTAATGAACTTCCTCTAAGGCATCTTTTTGAAACATTGGATGGGCCAACCAGCAATCCACATTCATATTCTAGTACCATTGGATAGATGCTTTTCACATGTGAAACCTTGCCTGTGATAAATTTCGAAATCATTGCCTGTGACTTACCAGAAATTGTTGTACGTGACTTTAGCAAGGACCAAAGGTACTTACTCGAAATGGCTCAAGCTATCCGATTAGGTATTTGTTCCAATGACTTGGAGGAGCGCAATCCTGGGCCATTATCACATTCACACTGGCAGACTACAGCGAACAGAGTTATACGACTGTATGCTAGTTCTCCAGATCCTTCCTTGGGACTGAAGCACATTGTTCAATTTGTTATGAAAGTGTACACTCCAACCTGGTGGTTTCACTTAAAATCTAAACAGTGGTTGATGGTGTAATTTCTCGAAATACGTTCATCGTACATACGGAGAACCTCTTGTTGAGTATGCTCAATGATGAAAGACCACACATCAGAGAACTTGCTGCACGGCGCATAATTAAATGCAGAGGATCACTTTTTAATGTTAAGGCTATGCGTGCATTTCGCCCACCAAAGCTGGACTTCGAAGCTCATGACTTTATGAATATGATTGACTGGTCATCCAGTACAATAACTCCCCCCCCCCAATTCTGCGTGACGTACTCACTGACGTATTCTGTTCTATTGTGAATGATAAGATCCACCCGGACTGGGATCTCATTCACTTCCCATGTCACACACAGGCTGTTGAATGCTGTGTGAAGATAGTGACAGAAGCATAAACCAAGTTTTATGGAGCTCAAAACAGAGACGGATTTGAACCATATTCTTGTCTTGTTCAGTCATGCCTGAATTCGACCATAAGGCTGATTTCAAGCCTCTTCCTTCTTCTGGTCATCTGTAAGTGTAAGGGCTTTCTTTTAGGTTCACCAGTGTTTGACTCCTCTACAGAGACTTGTGATGATTTCAACAACAAGACGCCCAAGAACAATACTATTGTGTGAAATGGTCTAAACTCATATGCTTTTCTTTGCCTACGCTTTTCACGAACTATAACCACGACCCCCCCCCCCCCACACACACACACACAACATAGTTTTCTACCATTTTCATATTTGGTATGTAGTACAGTAATAAACAGTGTTTGGACCATATTTTTTGCATGTATGTGTTATTTCTATGACAGGTAAAAAAGTACATTTTTTACATAAATTCCAAAATTTCAAGTGCGATGCGAGGGCAGAAGATATTATTCAATCAAAAAATATTTTACACCGTTTTTATTGACCTAGTGGGCACTCTTTCCGCACTATTAGAAAAGCTATCTTCAAAAATAATTATTTTTACTATAATAGGAAAAAATTAACTTTTAACCCAAATTTCGAAAATTTAAGTGCAATGCGGGGGCAGAATATATTACCCAATCGAAAAATATTTTAAATTATTTTTATTGATCCCAGTGGGCACCCTTTGCGCACTATTAGAATAGCGAACTCGAAAAATATGTTTTTTCGAGTTCCCGCCCTAACGGAAAATCTTAGAATGATAAGGAAAACTAGATTTATGCGGCAGACGTTCAATAACAGCAACAAGTTTAGAATCAGGTTGAGTGAATTTAAGGCGTACATGCCCAAAAATCTTATAAATAAACTCAAAGGAATAAGCGGCATCATGACCAAGGTTAAAGATAAAGTTAATTTTATTATTTAAAGCCGAAATAGAAGAGCAAACATTAAATGTACGATTAAAATAAGTATTAAAAGAATTTTTTTAGGGGATATAGAATGAGAAGAATTAGCAGCGATACACGAGTTAGTAAAAGTGGGTTTGCGGGAAACAGAAGTTTGAAAATCAAAAGTGGTGAGGGTAAAAAGAACAACTATATATATATATATATATATGTATATACATATATATATATATATATATATATATATATATATATATATGAATATATATATATGAACGAATATATATATATATTATTTATATTAAGCTATGTATACAGGAAAAGTAATGGTCAAAATCGCGGACTATATTCTCCAGACAACATTGGTTTCAAATACGGAAGCAAACAAATCTTGGTGTTACGGGATGAAAATCCACTGTATAGATTTACTTAACATTCTATCGATGTAAATTTAGAGCGATAGACCGCTAATACATCACTTATACATCATTCATACCTATATATCATGCATACTTATATATCATGCATACCTATACAACATACTATGCATCTATACATCATACCAAGTATGCAGAGAAAGCAATACTCCATCTAAATGAGCTAGCTATCTTTTCCATCCTGCCTATTTCGAATTGCAATTGCAATTACCGTTACCTTCGCCGTCTGGTTCCATACTAATTACACGTCACTGGTGACATACACCCCATTAAAGTGTAGTCATTTCAAGATCAGGAATTACACCACTGATGCTTGGAGCGTGTACTTTTGGTTTCAGCTGCGTAGCGCCAGCTCCATGGACTGCAATTAATATATGCCAAGAATATCATATATACGCCATTTTGCTTCTACATGAGTAAATATATTTTTTAAGAAATTTTATTTTCAGAAGTTAGGCGAATTGAATTGCTAAACGATCACTGATTGATTTTTTTAATTGAATTTTTTTCACACACACACACACACACACAAAAAAAAATACATTTGCAGGAAAATAAATTTTAATTTTAGCTCTGTACTTTAACCCTTTAACTCAGTTTCATACTTCAACTTTAAACCATCATTGAAAGATCCCCAACATTGAAAATTATTATTTCTATTCAGATGTTGGGCGAGCCCTGACATCACTTTTCTTTTCTGCTCACTTCATTCTCGTACTGAAAACGCCATCTGCATATTAAATATTGTATATACTGATTTTTAGCCTTCAAATAGGCGTCTGCAATGAAATAAAGGTTGAGACCAAATGGATTTAGCGATGTTTTGGATGATTCTGAAAGTGATAGTGAAATTGATAATTCGGAATAGGGTTAAACGTCTAAAAATAATATTAAAAAATAAATGATTTTTAGTTGATATGTGTTTTCACTATTTTCCCTTGTAATCAAATATTCCCTGTGTAGGGCATATTGTGCAACTTGGGGAAAATGCATTTTATCGAATTGTGTTAAATATTATATAATTACATAAAATTCTTTTACCTGTAAAAAATTAATTAAAATACATATATTTATTAAAAAAAACTTACCGTAGTATAACATTAAAGATTTCAATTGGCCCATATCCGTAGATAAAATAATAACAAGAAAGATCAATAATGCATAAAGCATTGATTATCAAGCACTTTCCAATTGCAATGCAATTTTATTTAAACATCTCTAAAATGCGATACATTCAGCGACAACATTTTTAAAATTATCACAATACTACAATAATTTACTATATTTGAAAACTTCATTGTAAACAAATGAACTTCATTCAAGTAATGCATAAAGCATTATTTATGAAACACTTTCCAACTGAAATGCAATTTTATTAAACATCTCTAAAAGGCGATCCATTCAGCGGTGATATTTTTAAAATTATCACAATACTACAATAATTTATTATATTTGAAAACGTCATCGAAAACAAATGAACTTTATTCAAATAACGTCATCGAAATATAAATCGATTGGCTCTCTATATAAAAGTAATTTTATTTAAATATCTCTAAAATGCGATACATTCAGCGATAACATTTTAAAAATTATCACAATACTACAATAATTTACTATATTTGAAAACTTCATTGTAAACAAATGAACTTCATTCAAGTAATGCAAAAAGCATTATTTATGAAACACTTTCCAACTGAAATGCAATTTTATTAAACATCTCTAAAAAGCGATCCATTCAGCGGTGATATTTTTGAAATTATCACAATACTACAATAATTTATTATATTTGAAAACGTCATCGAAAACAAATGAACTTTATTCAAATAACGTCATCGAAATATAAATCGCCTGGCTCTCTATATAAAAGTAATTTTATTTAAATATCTCTAAAATGCGATATATTCAGCGATAATATTTTTTAAATTATCATAATACTACAATACTTTATTATATTTGAAACTTAAAACTTCATTGAAAAAAAAATGAATTTCTACAAATGACGTGATTAAAATATAAATCGTCTGGCACTCTATGTAAAAGCAGTAAATATTTCATACATACACTTTTATGGCAATGCTTTCATTCACCACAATACTACAATAGTTTATTTTACTTAAAAACTAACCATGGAGGTAAAAGAAATTTAACTTGCTTAAAACTTTATCGAAAAAGTCTGCTATAAAATCGTCTGCGTCTCTATGTAAAATCAATGAATGTTTCATTCATATCAGCTATATTGCATACTCCCGAGTTAAATAAGTTTGCGTTGAATAAATTCAGCAATTCTTATACAACTCATCTTACAACTTTATGTGCAATGTTCATACTAACTTATTCTTCATAAGTGAAAATTAGACTCCGTTGTAGAAGTACTCAAAGTTTGATGATCATTTGAACTCGAATATATTGTAATTGCGTTGTTTCAGAATATAGATGCACAGATATTAAGCAAAAATAAAGCGGTTTTAGAACGGATACAACATTAAATGCAAGAAAGATCAATTATGCATAAAGCATTGATTATGAAATTCTTAAAAAACTAGGAACTTATTTTATTTAAAAAACTACTGAACATATTTTTCTGAAATTTTCTTTTATATATTTTATGGGAGAATTTAAATATTTTCTAAAATTTTCGAAGTAATTTGTGAATTTAAATTTGCTTAAAAAATGTTTGAAAAATTAGGTCCCATAGGGTTCAATGTAATTTCATTTTTTTAACCCTGGTTCAATCCAAAACTAATTGGGTGATTACATTTCCATATGTTCCACAGATCGTCTGAACAATATACTAAAACTAGCAGCATACCCGTTCTTCGTACGGAGTATAAAATATAAAAAAAACTTATAATTCAAAATCATATGCAAATTATGTTAAAATATTAAATTTATTGCTCCTAAAGAGAAGTTTATGAATATCTGTTCTCATCATGCAAAATTATCGTCACGGGCAGATCTGAACATCCTGGCCCCTTTCGAAAGCAAATTTACAAAAAAAGGGAATTGAATCAATATATGCAAAATGAAAGCATTAAAATTGTATAGGACCCGTATTACTTATATACGCGAATATTAGAAGATATAACATGTATTAGTAGATTACATGTATAAATTGAAAATATCAATAAACCCGTAATTGACTCCAATATATGTCAGAATGAAAGCACTAAATGTATATATATCCCCGTACTACTTATATTGTCGCAGATTAAAAGATATGCCAGTGTGTTAGTAGAATATTACCCGTATTACAATATGAGTCTCAAAAATATTTGCCAAAATAAAAGAGATGACGTAATAAATTGCAAATATCAATAATCCCCGTTATCTTTAAACCAGAAGGTCGTAATTGATTCCAATATATGCCAATATATATCAAAATATATGCCAATATACCTGTTCTACTTATATTCTCGTAGATTAGAAGATAACACATGCATTTATAGAAGATTACTCGCACAACGTACAATATGTGAGTTTCAACAATTTTTGTCATAATAAAACAATGGTATAATAATTTGAAAATATCAACAATCCCTGAATCAATAATCCCGGAAAATATCAATTATAATAATGTGTAATCTGAAGACCGTAATCGATATTATCCAGTCAAAAATGCAATGCCAATGAAATTTATTTTATATACATATCTTTATTATTCAAATCGGAAAAGATTTAATTAAAATTGTATGCCACATAACACATAGGTTTTAACCTTGTTTTGTCATCTAATAGTAGTGCTGTGGTAATGGTGTAGTGCTGTGGTAATAGTAATACGCTATAATAAACTACTGAAAGAATGCTGTAATATTCTGAAAGAATTTAATTTTCTGAATTTCGCATTTTACAATTCTAAAATTGGAATATATAAAGATTAAATCAGATATTAAGTATAACGTAAAAGAATCTAGTGTTTCTATAGTTTATAGCTGTCTTTGTAAAACTGTTTTATTACCGTAACTATATAAAAATAAATCTGAAATTAAATAAATTCAATTTTTAGAAACTCTGAAAATTCTATATGTATAAAAAATATATTTATAAGGCAATTTATAAGCATAAGGATTATATTATTGTTAGATTAATAAAATTGATATAAATACTGAAGAATGTCGTTCATATAACTCAAAATTAACTGGGTGTGAACAGAATAAGGAAATAAATATCTAGAAATGTAAATTTATCTATAACAGTACTCCCAACCTTTTTCACGTCACAGCACACACCTCACAAGCACAAATAATTTCAGAACACACTATGCAAGAACACGGACTATTAATATGATTCTATTAATATGATTCGGTTTCTATTAATATGATTAATTTCTTCTATTTCATACTATGGATTCAATTAATAAGATATTTCTTCAAAATATTTTTGCATTATAATACATAAACATTCCAGCTAAACATTCGTTTCAGATAAGTCTTCTTATACTGTCATAAGCACGAAATAAAGAAAACAAATGGAATGAAAATACCTAATCCATACATCCTCACCTATTGATATTTGACATGGTTTTTATATCGCATTTATAAACTAAATTGTCAGATTTGACTGAACGAAACTATGATTATATTTTTAGGACACTGATTTTATAAAATTATGAGGTGAAACTACAAAAGTAAAATTAATTATACCCAAAATAATTACTCCCTATGGATAAACGTGATAATAATAATAATTTAATGACAAAATACACATTTCAAGTATTAATATAAATATCTAAAAATTAAGCAACAGTTAATACATATATTACCTTCTTATTTCAGTGAGATACTTGGCCTTGTTTCTGTGAACACAACTTTTTAATTTCCTTATATACAATAATGTATAAGGAAAGTATTGTGACGGGGCCGAAAATTCGAATTCGAGTTTTCGACGGGAGAGCATGTTTCAAGCATCCCTGATCACGAATCGAACTTTTTTGAGATGATGTCTGTGTGTGTGCGTGTGTGTGAAAGTATGTGTATGTGTATTTGTCAGTGAGTCTCTGGAGACGATAACTGACGAATGAATGGACCAATTCAAAAGAAATTTGGTACAAAAATTACAATCCGTGAATACTGGAAGTCTATTGTTTCTATACGCAATCGAATGTTCAGAACTCCCCTAAATTTTCGAGTGAAATTTTGAAAAAATCAGTTAAGTTACGCAAATAGACATTAAAAAGTTACGCAAATAAACATCTAAAAGTTACGCAAATAGACATGTCTCATGTAATTTTCCATTAGAAAACGATTAACACAAATTTTAGAACGCTACCATGAACCGTTCTCGAGATATTGTACATTTTTCAAAAACTTGTCAAAAAATCATGTAAAATAAAAAAAAGTATCACGTATTGAGAAACATGTTCACTTTTTATATGTAATATCATACAATAAATTTGGTGACATCATTCTCGTGGATCTAGCTCGTTCCATTCATGAAAAAAGATACTTTGAGAAATACTTTTGTATTTGAACGCCAATAGTCATTTATCTGCTGTAAGAATAACTTATTTCTCCATCCATTACGCTTGGCGAGATTTTGGCGATGAACTTGGTGGAATGTCGTCAACTTGGCAACTTGTTTAAATGTTGTTAACTTAACGAAAAACTCGACAAATGGATAAAATTGAGGCTAAATCAATGGAAATGACGACTAATTGAAGAAAATTCAATAACTTTGAAAGAATATAGCTACTATAAGAATAATCTATTGATTTTACTGCTAAAGTAGTAAATTCATTGCATTATATAAGGAAAGTCATGTGTTGCCCATATCAGATTTTTTATATCTGGGTCTATGGTTCGCCAGAGCTACACACAATTCATGATCAAGCCCTTTCAATTAGTATCTCGTTAAATTCTTGATTGTGAGCACAGAATAGAACTTTGTTCGCACAATTATGTTGTAGCAAATGGTAATAGAATGTTTATAGCTTTTTCGCTGATGGATGAAAACTCCTTTTCTGCAGTTACCCAAAATTGAGATAATGGAACATCCATTAACTCAACTTCAAGGGTACGATCACTTTTTAAGTCTAATAACTATTCCTTTTCTTTCACTGATAAATCGAATGCCATCTGGTGTAATGAAGATGCAAATGGATTTCGAACCCAGTCGAATTTCGTTGTCTCCGTTAATTCAAAGTAGGGATAAAGATTTCTCTCAAGCATGCATAAGTGTTGATCTGCAAGTTCTAGTAGTTCACTTTTAGGACTCGAACTACAACACCGACTAATCATTTTAAGGGAACCATTTTTCACCACATATTTCCAAAGTTGAATTTTGTTTTCGAATCCGTTAATTTTGTCAGTGCAAGTTAATATATTCTCAAGCGGTTCTTGCATTTTTCGATTAAGTTCATTTAGATATTCAAATATGTCCGCTAAGTAGGCCATTTTTTGAAACCGTTAATTGCTTTCAAACTTAGCTGAATACTGAGAGTTACCCTCAAAAAAGACTTTCAATTCCTCTTTCAGCTCATGAACTCTGGACATAACTCTCCAGCCAACGAATTTCAGTATGGAACAGCAAAGAATGATGCTCTAATCCCATTTTATCACATAAAATTGAAAAAAAAAAGCGATTGGAGTGGTCTACTTTTGACCACATTCGCCATTTTTATAATGTCATTAACTGTGGACTTTAATTCAGGAGGTAAAATATTTGACACGAGAGCTTCTCTATGAATAAAACAGTGCATTGTCTGAACAACATGGTTTTATGACCGAACTTCGGACGAAATATATGACACGAAAGCTTCTCTGTGAATAAAGCTGTGTATTATTGACCATCAGGGTTTTCAGGCAGAACTTCGGACGCTAAGGCGTAATAAAACGAAAAGTGAACCACCGTCGCCGCATAATTAGGACTTTGCTGTTAATTTTTTCGCGGCACACTTCCAGACTTTTTGCGGTACACTTAAAATAAAATATGTTGAGAAATTCATAAAAATTATTGATGAGATATATATCAAAAGCTATTGTGTAGAAGAACAATAAGTATTGTTGACAAGTGTATTGATACCAGTGAATATTGATCTAACATAAGGCCGTGAATTGATACGCCTGTCACTACTAATTACAACATTGGCCTCTATCACGAATTGTTATTATTATGCTCTTCATCTGTTTCAAAATCGTCTGTCGAAAACTGGAATTCCAAATGGTCGATCTCATTTCAATATTATACACATATATTGTTATCTCTCAATAACAACGCCAAATTGCAGCATACACTAAATTTTAGGGGCCGACTGGTCTAGGCAAAAACCAGATCATCAGGATAACCAAGAACCCTCATTTATTCAAGCAGGTTGGACATCTAAGATAGAATAGCACACGTGGTTGAAGGGGTGTGAAAAGTTGCCAACGTGCGAGATGGAATGAGAGCGGTAACCAAGGAAGCAGAATATTAGGATGGAATGATAAAAACCACGGATTAAGAAATAATAGAAGATAATAAAAAAGGGGCTATAAGTAAACGGATAGTATAGAGAATAGAAACTGGGGAGCGAATAAAACCTATTGAAATGGTAACAGAAGACCATAAGAAGTTTAAACCAACTATAGAAAATACAACCAATAAAAAAAAGTAGACAATAACAGAAAATGGCGATAAAGTAATGAGAAAAAAATAGAAATAAAATTGAAAGTCAAATATTAAGGAATCAACTGGTTTCGAAGGCTATATAAACTGCCTTTGTCAAATAGCATCGCAGAAAAAGAAAACTGAAATGTAGAAAAAAATGAAGTAAAATAATTAAAAAAAATCTGATGTGGGCAACACATGACTTTCCTTATATAATGTAATGAATTTACTACTTTTACAGTAAAAAATAGGATTTTCTTGTAGTAGATACTAATATTCTTTCCAAGATATTGAATTTTCGACAATTAGTCGTCATTTTCATTGATTTAGCGTCATTTTTATCCATTCGGCGAGATTTTCGTTAATTTGGCAACATTTCAAAAAAGTCGCCAAGTTGGCGACATTCCGCCAAATTCGTCGCCAAAATCTCGCCAAGCGTTATGCACTAAGAAATGAGTTTTTCTTAAAGCAGATAAATGACTATTGGCGTTCAAATACAAAAGTATTATTCAAAGTATCTTTTTTCAAGAATGGAACGAGCTAGATCCACGAGAAGGATTACACTCAATTTATCGCATGGTATTACATATGAAAAGTAAACATATTTCTCAATAGGAAATATTTTTCTTATTATTTTATATGACTTTTTGATAATTTTTTTAAAAAATGTACAATATCTCGAGAATGGTTCACGTTAGCGTTCTAAAATTTATGTCAATCGTTTTCTAATGAAAAATTACATAAGAAATGTCTATTTGCGTAACTTTATTAGTGGTTTTAAATTTTTGCCGATTTTTTCAAAATTTCATTCGAAAATTTAGGGGTGTTCTGAACATTCGATTGCGTATAAAAACAATAGGCTTCCAGTGTTTACGGATTGTGATTTTTGTACCAAATTTGGTTCGAATCGGTCCATTCGTTCGTCAGTTATCGTCTCCACAGACTCACTGACACACACACACACACATACACACATACTTTCACACACACACACACACACACACAGACATCACTTCAAAAATGTTCGATTCGTGATCAGGGATGCTTGAAACGTGCTCTCCCGTCGAAAACTCGAATTCAAATTTTCGACCCCGTCACAATACTTTCCTTATACATTATGTATATAAGGAAAGTAACAGATATAAATAAAAATTGAACCAGCGACCTAAGATACCGAACTTGCTTGAATTACTGAGATTGGGCTGAGATTGCTCTTCTTAGTAACCAGAAAGAGAAAGCTGTTGAAAGCCGGTTTAAGAGGATGCCGACCTTTCTTGATTTAGTGAGAGTGCTCTAAGATTACTCTTCTTGGTAATCCGGAAGAAGAAAGCTGTTCAAAATCGATTGATTAAGATGTCGAATTTGCTTGAGTTAGTGAGATTTCGCTAAGATTGCTCTTCTTGGTAGTCCGGAGGGAAAAAGCTGTTCAAAACAGGTCGACACCTAAAATTTAACGTGTGTTATATATTGTTTTTATATTATTGGTTTCTATTGCAGCAGTTTTTGAGAGTTTATTATTATGTAGGGTTGAAACATTAAAAATCCCTTATATTTTAAATATGCACATGAACAAAAATATATCATGGGCCATTACACTTCTAGGGGACGCGAAAACAGCATGGATAAGTAAAGAAAATTAAATGCCGTATCATCTGACTTTATAAAGTTTCGCAATATAATTTTTTCTCCGAAAGTATCAGAAAAGTCAGTCTAGACATTCAGTAGAGCGATATACTGAAAGAGAAAATATACAACTTGTAGCTGTCGGGTTTCATTTTAACTTCTGTTTTCAAAGAAATGCGACATATTGCTGTCTTCTGAAGTGCTTCACATTCCCGAAAGAAGTTTTTTAGATTTTTTTTTAACATTGCTAGAACGTGATAGAAAAAGTGTTGAGTAAGAGGGGATGTTTCTTCAGCGTATTAAATAAATTAAATTGAAAAACGTTAATATTCACTTTGTTATGAAATATGAAGAAATTTAAACATATATATTTTACTTCCCTATATACAGGATTCTTAAGAAAGTTCGTATACACTATAAATTTTAAACCCCGTGTAGTAGCGCCACGAAAGCAACGATTACCTATAAGAAAGTGGCCATGCTGTGTCGAATGAAAGTGCTTTTAGCGACCCTATTGGTGAAATATGGAACTTACTAGGGCTGGTAAAGCCTTATCTTCTACATGTTACATTCACAATTTTCATGTACCTTTTTCTAATAAACTATTAAAGCAAGGAGTCTAAAATTTTTATGGCATACAGAGGAGGTACGCTTTACACATTTTAAAGGCTCATTTTTTTTCTACATAAATTTTTAATTTAATATCATTTTTTAACTGAGGTTTTGCCACTTTTCAGATAACATTTCTCAGGACATTTCATTTTCTTAAAATCTTAATTGCCAAATCCTTGTGTTAAAATGGTTAACATTGCAAAACAAATATATAAGACGCATTTAAAATTTATGATAGCTGAAGCGGATTGTGAAGTATTTCAAGAAGAACCCAAAAACTTTCACACTTCTACTTATTCAATTAATTAATGTAATACGTCATTGAAAAGAGAACATGTTAATACAACAATAAAATAATAATATATTTCTGAGTCGATCTTTGAATGCATTTAAAGTTCGTGATAGCTGAAGTGGCTCAAGAAGAACCCCAAAATTTTTGTACTTCTACTTATTCAATTAATTACTGTAATATATCATTGAAAAGAAAATATTTTATACTATGTATAAGGTATATTTTATACTATGTCATAAGGTAAAGTTATCCTTATCAAAATTACTATACTAGGATTTACCTTTGATGCCTTCACTAAGGGTGGAGCATGTAAACTCCCGGTTCTCAAGCTGGAGAGACAAATATACAAGGTATAAATAAACACACTTATCTAAATTGACCAATTTATTTAATATTTTAGTTATAGATATCCATTTATGTCTTGATTATTAATACTATTCATAAATCCATTATTATAATACATCTAGCGCTACCAATATTTCATTAATAAACATATTTACACACATAATATAATTGACACATATATTTAGACACTTTCTTTTAATCTACCGAAACTCAAAATAGTTCCTTTGTTTAAAATACAAGAACTCGTTATTTCGACATAGATTCGTACGAACTAATTGTTCATTATTAGATAACCGCTCAATGTGTGCCTTCCGTGATAATTAGTGACAAGTGAAATACATAAATACCTATGCTCTCTTGCATTTCAACACTTATTCGCGTAATCACTATACTGTAAGATTCTATTGCACATCACATTTCTGAGCCACGCTTTCTTTTTGTGTGCTCACTGTAGATATTTTTTTGCACAACTCAAGAGACATGTTGCTAAGTCGTTGTTGAAATTCAGATCTGCTGAACTTTTTGGAACAGACTTTGGGGCACTTTTTTATTTCCCTCTTTGGTTTCATACCACTGCTCCCATTTGTAGTTGATGCAGAAGGGGATGACCGCTGTTTATCTATGATTGCGTTCCAAATGTTTTTCTCTGCTGCATTTAGATTGCTCATTATCTTTCTTGGCATTCGTAATTGCAAGTGCAACATGTCGTACAAGTATTGTACTACTTAATGCAGTAATAAAATAAAAATCTATGAATCATATTTTTCTCCTTGAGAAAACTAATTAAGAAAGCAAAAGAGATAGACAAATAACAGTCTAATTATAAAATGAAAGAACGGTGATTAATTAGAGCAAAACGATACGCATCAGCAGGGCCTGAAATACAGTAAGGTCTGCAATGCAGCATGCTATTCGACATGTGGTTCTTCCCTGATTCCAAATGTGCATAATCGCTGATGGTGCACATTTTGAACATTATGTACGTATATTACTCCACACATTCCCTCATTGCTTATTGTATATTTTTTCGTAGTGCTTGTAAATTTTGTTATAAATACTGCAATCAAATTAATTTTAAATTCGCATTTGTTTTAATCATTGCAAATATCATTGTATGTATCAATATAGTATTGAAAGCAATGGTAATCTGTGAGATTTGTTGTATATATAGTTGTGTATGTATGTTTGCATAAGTAGCTTTGTATATATGTATATATATTTTGTATATATATATATATATATATATTCTTTTTTTTTAAATTATTCGTGGCATTTTGTATATGTAATAACCAATTATAGAAATAATTTTATATATATAGTTGCTCCTATTTGAAACAGTTCTGCACATAAGTGCTTATGGATATGAAATATTTGTAGATTTCTATCTGTATCTAGTATAGAAAAATATATTGTATATAATTGTTTATCATTTTTATCTTGGCATTAAGTTTTGATTTCTGATTTTGGCAGATATTCCTCCACCATAGGCTCTAATTACTGTAAACCTTCGGGTCGGTACCTATTGGTGGCTCATTTATTAATCTGTACGTATATTAATCGTCAGATTAATTTCACCTGTATTGTACGAACTTTGCGTTTAATCTGTGCTGTTATAAATGTTTATTACTTTCACCTGTCTGGTCTTCTCTATATGTGTTTCTGTATAACCAAGTATAATTTTGTACTCACTTTTTCTTCGACCCAGACCGTCCGATCTACCCCAAAGTGCAAGGTATATGTTTCGACTGCCAGGAAGTGCCACCCAATTTAGACCAGAACCCAGTGTTGACGGCATTCATAGCAACCGTATCCTCCTTCCCCTACCACCAACATCTCGGAAGAACTTACGGACCCACATATTTAACGTTCCCGTACTCCGCGTAAACACGGGGACAGTTTGGGCAAAGACGGGAATCGAACTCGGGTTGTCCGAGTGCATCTCCGCGCGCTAACCACTGAGCTGTCCACCACGATTTTGTACTAACTGAACACCGCTGTTTCATTTTGTAATTGGACTTTTTTATTACTATCTATGTTGGTTTCTGAGATAGTTTTCATAATTTCCGTATTTGACCATTAGGAGCGCTTACAGCCCCGTTCAATCGACTGCGCATGGCCCTTTTCTATAAATACACATTACATCAATGGTTCAGTTTAAAATCATAGGGGGTATACGGACTTTCTTATAAACTCTGTATACACCGTAAAACGCATATTACTTATCCTACATACATATTACAATGTCACTAAAAACAAACTGCTGCTTGTAAAACAAGGACTTTCTCGATTTCTTTGTAAAAAATCTGATGTGGGCAACACATGACTTTCCTTATATAATGTAATGAATTTACTACTTTTACAGTAAAAAAATAGGTTTTTCTTATAGTAGATACTAATATTCTTTCCAAAATATTGAATTTTCGACAATTAGTCGTCATTTTCATTGATTTAGCGAATTTTTATCCATTTGGCGAGATTTTCGTTAATTTGGCAACATTTCAAAAAGTCGCCAAGTTGGCGACATTCCGCCAAATTCGTCGCCAAAATCTCGCCAAGCGTTATGCACTAAGAAATAAGTTATCCTTACAGCAGATAAATGACTATTGGCGTTCAAATACAAAAGTATTACTCAGAGTATCTTTTTTCATGAATGGAACGAGCTAGATCCACGAGAATGATGTCACCCAGTTTATCGCATGGTATTACATATGAAAAACGAACATGTTTATCAATAGGAAATATTTTTTTTTATTTTATATGACTTTTTGATGTTTTTTTTTTAAAAATGTACAATATCTCGAGAACGGTTCGTGTTAGCGTTCTAAAATTTATGTCAATCGTTTTCTAATGAAAAATTACATAAGAAATGTCTATTTGCGTAACTTTATTAGTGGTTTTGATTTTTTGACGATTTTTTCAAAATTTCATTCGAAAATTTAGGGGAGTTCTGAACATTCGAGTGCGTATAAAAGCGATAGGCTTCCAGTGTTTATGGATTGTGATTTTTGTACCAAATTTGGTTCAAATCGGTCCATTCGTTCGTCAGTTATCGTCTCCACAGACCCACTGACACACACACACACATACTTTCACACACACACACAGACATCACTTCAAAAATGTTTGATTCGTGATCAGGGATGTTTGAAACGTGCTCTCCCGTCGAAAACTCGAATTCGAATTTTCGACCCCGTCACAATACTTTCCTTATACATTATGTATATAAGGAAAGTAAAAACAGTTATACGTCAGTTAGGTGACCACAATTGTTTCACGGACCTTATAAGCCCCTTCTTCAGGCCGAAAGAGCACAGTTACATTATGCACCCTTAACAAAGGCGAACTGCAGTTGACGAACTACAGTGAACTGCAGTTCACGATCATTTCACGTTCATTGGCTCTGGCAGTTTGATTTTATGTCTCACTTCATAAACAAATATCGATATACTATAAACAAGAAAGATCAATCATGCATAAAACATTGATTATGAAACGCTTTCCAACTTCAATGCAATTTTATTTAAACATCTCTGAAATACGATACCTCCAGCAGTAATATTTTTTAAATTATCACAATACTACATTAATTTATTATATTTGAAAACATAAAACACCATAAAAAATAACTTTATGTAAATGACGTCATCGAAATATAAATCACCTGGCTCTATGAGAAAGTAGTAAAAATTTCATTCGTAAACATTTATTCTATTCCTTTCATTCATCCCAATACTACAATAATTTATTTTACTTAAAAACTTAAAACAATGGAGGTAAAAGTAATTTAACTCTGTGTTTAAAACTTCACCGACAATGTCTGCTATAAAATCGTTTATTTTCTATATAAAATCAATGACTGTTTCATTCATATCAACTAAATTGCAAACTCCAGCGCTAAATAATTTTGCGTTAAAGAAATTCAGGAATTCTTATACAACTCATCTTACAGCATGATGTGTTTACAATCTCCATAAGTGGAAATTAGGCTTCGTTGTAGAAATAATCAAATTTTGATGATCATTTAAACGCAAATATGTTGTAATTGCGTTATTTCAGAACATTGATGCACAGAAATGAAGCAAAAATAAAGTGGTTTTAGGACGGATACAACACTAAATATAAATTATAAAGAACTTTAAAAATCACGATTTTGACACAAGATGGATGCCATATTTTATTTTGAAGTGGGTCACGTGATTTCTTCATATAATAGTAACGAGATCTCTTCATATAATGGGTGTAATTATTATTTTAATTTTTATTTAAAAAACTATGAACATATTTTTCTGAAATTTTTTTTTATATATTTTATGGGATAATTTGAATATTTTTTAAAACTTTCGAAGCAATTGGTGAATTTTAAATTCGCTTAAAAATGTTTGAAAAATTAGGTCCCATAGGGTTCAATGTCTTTCATTTTTCCAACCCAGGTTCAATCCAAAACTAATTATGTGATATTATTCATTTATATTCCCGTAGGTCCAAAGACCGTCTGAACAGCATACTAAAATTTCATTTTGATAACGTCATTTTTACGGCAGTTATCGTGCTAACGGACAGACAGACAGGTTGAATGAACAAAGTCATAAACACTTTTCAACTATGTTGTAAAGTGTTATTAAATATAATGTGGAAATCTTGGTTTAAACAGCAAATTCGAGATTTTAACTGAAATGTGCACCCTAAATTTATTTCAGACAGTAGACAAAAATAGTTTCAAAAGTAAAATAACATTAAACAAATGAGTAGCGTATCAGCCGGTTTCAGAAACTTTCTTCACGATAAAAGAGACAGAGTAACCACACCAACAAGCAAAGGGTTTGTCAATAAATCGTTAAATCGAACGAATGTTTTTCAGTCAATGTGAATGGACCTTTTAGTTAATTTCAAATTGTTTTAACTTTTTTCTTAAGATAGCTCACATTTATCTGTTGATGTGCATGTTTTCTCCCTCCTAAGTTTTTGTATTTTTTTGGGGGCATCGATTTCCTTCCTTGGTCATGTGATATAAGTTTTTAAGACACTTTCTTGCCTTTATTGCTGTGGTTGTTCTATTTTATCTTAAAGAAGTAGAATTCGGGGTCAAACACAGCCTCGGTTCTGGCCCCGAAAACGGATGATTCTGTTGCACATTTGTTATCTGTATTTATAACGAGTATTTTGCTTTTTACTATTTTTGAAACTGCTTATTTTAAATTTGCATTTATATTAGTTTTATAATGGTTTATATCCCAGTTTGTATGTCTACCTAAGATATAGACTAGACACATCAATATGAGTAAATTAAATTTATTGAATGTCAGGATGCGATTTTAATTTGACTTCTCTAATATGTCCAGACCAAGAAGATGAAAACTGCCTGATCAGCCCCAAAATGGCTGATTAGTCTGAACCCTGCATTAAACTCCTCAAGAATAAATACCATCACCACCACGTATAACGATCCACCTCTCCCGGTCTCTGATTCGCTAATTACGGTATCTCGGTTATCATTTAATCAGGCACTGTAAAGTCCATCAACACCATACGGACACAAGTGGTAAACCACTCCAGCCGGCGACGGAGGCAAAGTGGTACCAGTCACATCCAATTTGGCGAGGACCGTTAAATACGCGCAACTGTTGACTCCATTATGCTGGCTGATTAGGTGTTGCTATTAGCGTGATTTCCCTCTTGGGATTGGCTAATTAAAGTAAGTCGTTGAAAAAGTTAATTGGAATAGGTTTCGGTGCAAGCAGATTTTGAAATAAATTGAGAAAATGATTAAGGAATGTGCTGCAATACTGTAGTGAAGGCTGGGAATATGATTTAATGGACAAGTTTCTTGTTTTAATGCAATTTATTTTAAAAAAATATATTTTTTTGTTTCGCAAAAATATCGCATTTCTCGATAAAAAAATGTGTACCAATTTATTTCAAACATCTAATTTTTAATTTTACGTTTGTTATATTTATAGAAATGCATGAAATATTTTAATAAGAGTGGTTTTTTTTATCCGAGAACGGAAAATGTGAAAAACTGAGAGCAGGATGTGTCTGTAAGTAACAACTCCTAAAAAGTCTGATGTGCCCAGCACATGACTTTCGCTACCATATATATATATATATATATATATATATATATGTATGTATATACATATATATAAATTATATATATATAATATATATATATATATATATATATATATATATATATATATATATATATATACACACATATAAATGATATTCAAATATTCAAAGACAGCAAATATTACAGTTTTCTTGTGATCTGATTCCTCTGAAAATACATAGGCGCATATATTGTTACCACTTGAACTAAATACTATCTGATATTTTAAGGAAATCGCTTGAACTAGAGCAGACTTGGGGGATATTTTTAAAGGGGTGGAACAGTACAGTGCTTAGCGAGAGGTGTTTGCACTCGGTCCACCCGAGTTCGCTTCCCTGCTCTGTCGAAGTGTACACGCGAGGTACGAGGACGTTAAATATGTAGGTCCGTAAGTCCTTTTGGAGAGTTGGTGATAGGGGAAGGAGGGTACGATCCATGTGGTTACCACCCAAACAGGGTTCCGGTCTAAATTGTGTGGCACTTTCTTGCCGTCCAAACAAATACTTTTCACTTTCAACTAGGTCAGGTGGTCTAGATCAAAGAATAACAAAGGAAGTAACTGGACTATTAAAAATTGTATATCTTTGCATTGCAATAAATATTTCCAATGTAATCCCAATATCGGGCAAATATTGGAATTACATTAGCCTCCAATGTTGGTCAATATTTCCATTACAATATTACGCCAATATTGGCGTTACTTTGGAAATATTGGAGTGATATTGCCCCAGTATGGTCCAATAATTTAAGATAACACAGGGCCCATTCTGTCAAAATGTCAACTTTTTCATATTGGTCCAATATTGGAGTCAATAAAAAGCCAATATTGGGCAAATATTGTATTGTTACTAAGGTAGTATGTAATTTAGTATTTAAGTTTTTAGAAAATAGAACACAAAATATTTTTGTATTAAAATAAACTGTTTTAAAGCTTTTCAAAATATTGGCCTTTAGCATAAATACATCTTTTCATTCGAATAAACCAATTTTCAAAACTCTTCTACCATTCATAAACTGTTATAGCAGAAACGCGTGATTTATAAACTGCAACTTCTGGACTGTTAAATCGTTGACCATGCATTTTATTTTTGATTGTTGGGAGTAAGAAAAAATAATTGGACACTAAAACAGGCGAATAAGGACAATGACTTATCAAATCGATTTTTTCATGCTTCAAATAATTGATTGCTTGGAATGCAGCGTGTGAGCTTGCATTGTCATGATGAAGAATGGTACGACGTTACGCATTATTTTTTTCTGATTTGAATAACTATTTCTAGCAAGCAAATTGTCGTATACCAATCAGCAGTTACTGTTCTACGATGCTCATTCTAACCTTCCGTGAAATTATCGCATGCTGAAACGGAGTTCAACACGTCCAACGGTCCCTTTTTCTGGATCAGACCCATTTTGTTGAGAAGAGAGCTGGGTGTTAACCTTCTCCTTTATCAGAAACTTTCAGAGGTACCTGTTTGAGATTCTTTGCTAAAGGTTTTGATTTTTTTTTCAGTGAGGAGGGGTCAGCCGGAAAAATTCCTAGTCACCAAGCTAAAACTCAGTCGGGAGCTGAATAGCCGAGAGGCGTGTCGTACCTTATCTTATCTTGCGACGGCGTGACATCAGACATAGTCAACTAGGAGAGAAGAGGAGAAAGTGTGCCTTATCTTAGTGCTGCCATCTCGTGAGAGAGGTAAAATCTTTGAAGAGAGAGAGAGAAGCCTGCGTGTTCGTATATCCAAAGTCACCAACCGTTGGGGACCGTAGATCCCCTATGGTGAGGGATAGGTTCGAACTCGGAACCTTTAGATAGCTGATCCTCCGCTATATCGTAAGGCTCAAAATAATTCTTCAAGGGCGAGGGAATAAACGAAAATGTCCTTCGTAGCAGTGCGTGAGGCAATGCAGCTCCACAATAAAATGGTGTTAATACATTATATTGCATATACAAAGGAAGATTTTCTTGCCAAATACTGATCATTAAAATTGGTTGGACGGATGTTACAGCTGTCAAGGGACCGGGCATCTAGCCAAGCAATAAAAAAAATAGGTACGTGACACGAAACTGTTATTTGGTTGTATGCCGCGCCATACATCTATGTCGCGCCATGTATCACGTGGACATCATAGAGCATTGCAATAAAATTAACTTATGTAACAATGTATTTTTTTTAAACTCTTTCTATAGCTTGATTTCAGCTTTGAAGGTCATTGACCAGTTTAGGAATTTAATTTTATTTTATTTGATACTATTTTAATGTCCGGCCGGCCATCCACCTTGCTGTTCTAAGTCTTTGGACGAGTCGGCTGGTCTGGGCTTTCGACAGGCTATGTCCGGGGGGCACAAATTGTTGCATAATGCAACTATTGCATATTGCAAAGATCTTTGGAAATTAAGCATATTTCATTAAGAGCTTTATGAAAACCTTAACTGTGTATATTTTTGTATGCTGCACTTGCGAGCGTATTTTGACGTATTGAAGTAAGAATTGGGGTTTTGTGCCACCTCTGGAGCCTAGGCTACTCGAGTGGTGTCTCTCCCTATGGGCGAGCCTGACAACTATTTGATATAAACAAATAAAAAATTGAAGCTCTCTCTGAATAGATAATGATTTACATTCTACAATTAAAACCTTTATATTTTTATGTAAAATACTTTATATTTTTAGTCTTCTTAATCTGTGTAAGATTATGAAAAGTTCAAAACTACCATTTATGATTAGCGTAAAAACAAAATGATTGTGAAAGTACTAATATGCGATATATATTCTTTCAGGACACATAGATGGCAGCACTATCCAAAACGGAGAAATTGCTGATGAATTCTAAAAAATGTATTGGCTTTTATCAATTATGTATATCTTTTAAATGCATGAAAGGATAATGCAAAAGCTGCCAAATTAATAAAAATTAGTTTATTCAACACACACACACACATCATATATATATATATATATATATATGATGTGTGTGTGTGTGTCCCCCGGCGAAATTTTGATACAATGTCATTCTTCATTTTTCTTTTTCTATTTATTATGTAGTATAGAAATGCACTTGTTTGAGCAGCTTAGCGCCTTTGGGTATATTTTCAGTAAATTGTTTTAGATGAGATAAAAGTTATATTGACATATATATATATATATATATATATATATATATATATATATATATATATATCCCGAGATGCAGAAATGCGGATATTTTTTTAAATCAATGAAATTATTATATTAAATCATATTTTCAAAAGTTATTAAGTTATGTAATACAATTCACTAGTTATTAATAGCGTCCGCTTGTGCAGTACTGTTATATTATTTTTAAAGGAACTGCCTAACTTCTGAGATTTTGTAGTTCGCAGAGTAATTTTGTGGAAAATTCCTTTTGTAGAACAATAAAACGTTTTATATCACGTTTTATATTTTCTCTTTCATACTACTGTAGAGAAAAAATGTTGTTCGCCGAGAAATTTTTTAAATTTTAGTTTTCGCCGGTAAAGCACACTTTAAGGCAGTTTTAAAACGTATTCGAACACATTTCGAACAGTTATTGAAAAATGCCCTCATTAATGTGTACTTATTTGTGTATGCCTGTGAGATGTGTGCACGATTACTAAAGAGTGAATACTCGTACAGCTATAATATTTTATATTTGTATATGTTATGTAATAATTAAAATTCGATAACAATTTTTAGTAATTTACACGATTCTAACTCGAATGTTTTTAGATTTAAGATTTTCGTAGCATTATTTTCTATGCAGGAATAAGAGAATTCCTAAAACATTGGTGGTGCATTATTGTCAATGCTGGAACATATACAGGGTGATCCAAAAGTCAGGAAAAACTTTAAAAATTCATAATTCATGAACTAAAAAAGATAAATAGATGCCGTTTGCACAGAAAGAATGAAAATGTAGCCGGATTTTTTGTCAAGCAAAAAAAATGTTTTTAGTATAATTTACATTTTTACCAATAGATGACGATATATTAGGTACCTAGTTTACATTACATAGATACATTACATAGGACAGATCCATTACATTACATAGGACAGATCGACTACCACTTATATCTGCTTCAAGAATGGCGTTATCAGCTGCCCCTTTTATACCGTGTAATAATTTGCATAATCTGATATATGTACCTAATACAGCGCCATCTGTTGGCAGAAATGTAAATTATACTAACAATAATTCTCATGTCCATTCTTTTTGTGAAAACGGCACCTATTTATCTTTATTAGTTCATGAATTATTAATTTTTAAAGTTTTTCCTGACTTTTGGATCAGCCTGTTCTTTGAATTTCAGTATGGATGTAAAGGGTATGAAAGTAGCATATATAAAGATGCTGATAAGACAAATACATGCAATTCATTGGTGTGACAAACGGGATGACAACATGTTTTTTTTTTTTTTAATTTTACAAAGCTTTTAAATAAGAGCTTGGGAAGTAAAGGCAATAAAATTGTACATTTTGTATTATAATGCTGATTATTATAGAAGTAGACATGTACAATATAAAATAAATAAAGTACTAATCTACTTCTGTTCTGACTTTTTATACTTTCTATCCGAGATCGTGACTTTTATGTTGAACTTCTAAATTGAGTTATATCTAAATTAAACTTCGAATTACCTAATGACTAGAATTTTACGAAATAATTACGACACTTAAACACGACATTTTTACGTAAACACGCAAACTACTTTATTGCTTAAACACATAAACTACTTTATTACTCAAACATATAAACTATTTTATTACATAAAAAAATAAACAACTTTTTTACTCAAAAACACATAAACTACTTTATTACTTAAAAGCATAAACTACTTTATTAACATAAACTCCTTTATTATTTACACACATAAATTACTTTATACAGCTAATCTCGCTGGAAATTTAAAACACATATTTAAAACACATATGACGCCACAGAGAAATATATATGCAATCTATTTTCACTAATAGCCAAGGGCGGTTCGTACATAGGCACTGCGGCACGGCGGGAGCGACAGTGCTCTGTCTCCTTTGCAGCCCAGCTTGCAGCTTCCTATTTGCGCATGCGCACAACAGTCAAACACCACGCCGCTGGAACTGGGAAGAGTGGTATTTGACTGTTGTGCGTGATATTTGACTGTTGTGCGCATGTGCACATAGGAAGCTGCACGTAAGGCTGCGAGGGAGAGAGAGCACTGTCGCTCCCGCAGTTCCGCAGTGCCTATGCACGAGCCGCCCCTGCAGCAATACAAAATCTACCCGGGACATACTAATCTACACGTATAATTTTAACCTAAATCATTATCAAACTTAATTTCTGCTTGAAATTAAGAAATATGAAATTCTAACTTACGATACTTCTACGAACGATCAGCAAACAACACAACATCCATGCCTTACGTGGGACTCGAACCCACAACGCGGCGGTCGAACGATTGTTTGGAAACGTTCACCTTGACCGCTTGACCACCGCGTCGGCTTAAGCTTTTTATATTAAGCTAAAAAAGTTATTAGGCTTTTATTTAAGCAAAAAAAAAATCATTATGTTATTTTTTATTAAGCTAAAAAAAGTTATTAAACAGTTTTTTACTAAGATTAAACAAGATATTAACATTATTTTATTAAACTAAAGAAAATTATTAAGCTTTTTATATTAGGCTTTTTTTATAAGATTTTTATAAGTTTTTTATTAAGCTGAAAAATGGTTCAAATAGTGTAGAATCGAAAGACATAAATATTGAAGTAAATCCTTCAATTTAACATTTCGGAAATTGAACTTTAAAAGCTTCTTTATAATTTCTGTGTAAAACAAATGTTTAAAACCTTGTTTTTTTGAAATTGAATATTCGAAAATTTCAATGTTTAAACTGATATAACTCAAAAAAGATTTGAGATAGAACTGTGGAATGTGACATATAATTTGCTTTATAATGTTCACTTTGATTTGATTTCAGGATTTGACCATTAATTTGTAAATTTTAAATTTACTGATTTTGATATATAAGTTACTATCAGAAAACATTAAAGGCCGTGGATGCTTCTGACATTTAAAAGGTGATTAAACAAAGCTGTAAATACCATATCCTTCATCTTAATTTAAGTCTGGTTATCACTCAGAAATAAAATGATCTAGTGGGTAAGTTTTAATATTAAATTCCTCATTCTCCAAATTGCTGAAATAAGAACATTAAATTAAAGATTCCAAAATATTATAGGCAACAAAGAAGAGATTTAAAATTGGCCAAAAAATTCATTTATTATATATATATATGTAATTAAAAACAAACAAAACATAGTAGACAAATGGTAAACTAATTAATTATTTTAAATCACATATCATTCACAATGATGCCATGTCATTATTACATCAGTACCAAAGTAACCAATATTGATCTACTGTTGCAATAATTCTTTTAGCAATGTTATGTTCTTTCTCTATTTATGGAGGATTAAATCTAATTTATGTTTTATGATATAAGTACTATTACAACTCGTTAAAGTTCTTAATTTTAAAGTTCAACTATTAGCAATGTCTTGATGTCGAACAAATCGCTGGAGATCATCCTTAATGAATAATTAAAGTTCATCTTTATACAAATTCTATGCCTTCTTTAGCAGTTGCAGATATCATAATAAGAAAGAAGAGTTTGACTTACATAAATAGATCTTGGAAACGATGACGGGAGCTCATTCCTTTATTGTGGCTCTTTGGCTGTTGGTCCATTAAATATTTTATATGTGGCATACTGTTGATATGTTGTAATATATATTGAGCAAAATCATGCGATGCTGGTTCACTGGAGAAGTATAAGTCTTGGGGGCATTCTCGCATCACAATTATTGGGCAAAAGAAATCTTTCAAGTGTCGAACTACATCTTCGTTGGGTATCAGTAAAAGTCGTCCGGAGACGAGGCTTAGGCAAATAGCCGTCTCCGACGCGTTTGATATTCGCTAGTCACTATGACTTAGTGATGAAAGAGCAATATTTGTTGTTTTAAAATTTGGATGCATGATTCTCAAAATTGCATTATGCTGTCAGTCTGTAAGTCTCTATGGACCAAAAAAAGGAATCAACCTTCTTGGTTGACGTGCAGGGCCAGAGTCTCTTGAAGAAAATATCTTTGCTCAAAAAAGAAAGAGGACCTCAACGGTCCGACCCGCAGGCCTGCCGCGTCCAAGAGAGAAAAATTTTTTCTATATTTTTGATTTTTTTTTTTTACACTTGCCGTAATTTTCTCAGTGGCGCTGTACTGTACTCACGTATGATTGGCCACTCCTGTACTTACCATTCGTTCTTATTGGATGTTAGCCTTGTCCATGCTAAAAGCTGGGATGCAATTTTGCTTACCCCTTTCCGGAGAATGTTTTGCCCATCTGTGAAATTTTGCTGTAGTCTTAATTTTAGAGGGTTGTTGTTGTTGAGACCCAGACCGTCCGACCTACCAGAAAGGTGTAAGGTAACTGTATGGACGGCCGGGAAGTGCCACCCAATTTAGACCGGAACCCAGTGGGGAGGCATCCACAGGGACCGTACCCTCCTTCCCCTACCACCAACCTCTCGGAAGGACTTACGGACCCACATGTTTAACGTGATCGTACTCCGCATGAACACGGCGGCATTTGTGGTAGCGTGCAAATCTAGCGCGCAAACCACGGGGATACCGCACCCGAGATGGCCAACAGCACGCGGTGTTCCGAGGTGGTCACCCACCAAGTACTAACCGCGCCCGATGCTGCTTGACTTCGGTGATCTAACGAGAACCGGTGTTTTCAGCACGGTACGGCCGTTGGCCTAATTTTAGAGGGTGTAACTTTTGTCAGTAATTCTTTCTGTTGACAAGAATTATAGATTCTTCCGATAACTGCTCATGTTTATCCTGACGGGGCGTACATACGAGTTTAAGATTACGAGTGGGAAAAGGTTCTCTGCAAGAAATGAATTTTTTTTTTGACCGTTGGGGTCCTGCCATGTACAATCTGCACGTGTTCTCTAAAAAGGGGGGGGGGGGCAAGTATGCTTTCTGGAACCAAACTCATTAGTTGCAGCTGTGAGATTCTTCTTCTGCAGATGTGCAAAGTGCGTGAGAAAGTAATTTTTGAAAATGGCTATTTTTCCCTAGCAACTGCCTTTATCTCTATACAAAAGGTTTAAAAGCTAAAGTAAATTTTAAATAAGTAAAAGGTTCTGATTTCCCATTTTAATTAAAAAAAGGCATGTTTTAAAATTAGCGTGTGTAAGTCGCATTTATTAAAAATGTCATGTTTCTCATGACAGTTACTCTTAGAAATGAGATATATTTTTTCATTAAAACTTTTTTATTTTCATTTTTTCTTATTCGCATATCAAAATATCCTGAAGCAAAGGTAAAAGGCATTCTTTTCATCAAAGAGACTATCTTCCATTTGTAAGTATGTTGTTTACATTTATAACTATGCCGAATTTAAAATCTTCAAAATTTCAGGGGCTTTTAATTAATTTTTTTTAAATATCCTATTTATTTTTATTTCTTCTATATAACAGATTTACACTTAATAAAATAACAATATTTGTGTAAAACACTTTTTGAATAAAACTATTCATAAACAATAAAAACTTCTGTTCCGGATATCCTTAACTCCTCTCTTTCAACCAGACCGTATGACCTAACAGAAGGTCTAAGGTGTATGTTTGGACGACTGAGTCATTCCATTTAGACCGGAACCCAGTGCAACGACATATACACCCTCTTTCAACTGCCCTACCGTGCTGAAAACACCGGTTCTCGTTAGATCACCGAAGTCAAGCAGCATCGAGCGCGGTTAGTACTTAGGTGAATGACCACCTGCGAACACCGCGTGCTGCTGGCACATTCCGGACGCGGTAGCCCGGTGGTTTGCGCGCTGGACTTGCACGCTGCCACAACTGCCGCCGTGTTCATGCGGAGTACGATCACGTTAAACATGTGGGTCCGTAAGTCCTTCCGAGAGGTTGATGGTAGGGGAAGGAGGGTACGGTCACTGTGGATTCCTCCCCCACTGGGCTCCGGTCTACATTGGGTGGCACTTCCCGGTCGTCCAAACGGTTACCTTACACCTTTCTGGTAGGTCGGACGGTCTGGGTCTCAACAACACCCTCTTTCCACTGCTACCAAGCTTTTCGAAGAACTTTCAGACTCACAGATTTGGCGTGCCCTTTCTCCGCGTAAACACGGGGATAGTTTGAGAGGAGCCGGGAATCAAACTCGGGTACTATAAGTGCAATCCTCGTGCCTTTATCACTGAGCTATCCCGCCCTAGATCTCATTAACTGAAGTTTGCTGTAACTTCTAGGAAACCTTTGTATATGATGTTATACATACTTCTACACTTCAGCACTTAACAAATGTTCTCATGCGGTCACCAACTAAAACTAATTTACTTTGAACATAATTTTTTATGCATTTTACAAGTTCTGTGAACTGTGAAATAGTTGTGATTGTGTCAGAGAAAAGCAAAACAGAAAATATGCAACTTTTTATTAGTTTCTGTTTCAAATTTATGAATTACATAATTTATGAATTACATAAACATCATGGAGATGCTCCGAAAAGAATAACAAATTCACTGCCTAAACATATCTTTATTTATTTCATTTAATATGCATTCTCCCTTTGCTTCAAATTCCAGCAACAGCTCATAAAAATAATTCTGGAAGAAAAAAAATATTTTATTTGACCACAAAGCATAACTTATCACATATATATATATATATATATATATATATATATATATATATATATGGCATATACATATATAAATAAATAATGTTAATTAATTCCAGAAGGATAATCTGTAACAATGGTATAAACAAAGTTATCAGTAGGCAATAGGACCGCCTCTTAAAGTGATAAAATCAGCAACTTTTCGAAGAGCAGATGCAAAGAGCGTGCTGATAGTTTCCTGAAGGGTGCATGACTATATGCATTCAACCATGTCCCACAAGTCATCCTCTGCTTGAGGTGAAGGCAGGCCAGTCGAACTACTGACATGCTCGATGTGTGAGAGATCTGGAAACAACGGAGGCCAAGGAAGCACCTGGACACCTTGTAAGGTTTGTCTGCTGATGGTTGCCGTGTGCGATCGCTCGTTATCTTAATGGAAAACAGCATTTTGCAACGGCTGAAGGAATGCAGTGCAACCAACGAGTTAGAATATATGGAGAGAGTGCGGTCCAATCTGTTCCATGTTATAAACGTGGCCAAACATAGAGCAGGTGCTAGTGGTTGAGGAGGAGAAGGCCACTCATGCTTTGGCGATTTATCGCCTAAACTGTGTCGTGTACCTTCTGTTTTCTTTTTTAACTTCTATTAAAGTTGAGGATGAATGGGAAGTTGTTACACGTATTATATATACATGATTTTAAAAAATATGTATGAAGAAAAATACGAAATAAGATTAGAATATTTTTATTACCAAAAAATTTTATTACTAAAGACAAATTTTGTTAATGAAGTCAATTTCATAAAACAAATTGAACTGCTAAACAATTGCAAATAAAATATAATATGAAATAGATTACAAGTATACAAATTGAAGAATATGTATAATATATTTAAAAACAATTATAAAGTATATGAAAAAATTATGTGCATGCTCGCTTAAAATGTGGAATTCTCCACTTTTATCCAGATAAACTTTATCTTTGAAAGTTATGTTAGCAGTATCCATATCTGCTTTGAGGCGTAATACGATTGAGTCATTTTTACATCTAATTTATTTTAATGTATTGTATGCGTACCGTCAAATATAAAAGAATGTAATATTTGCAATAATAAAATATTTAACTTTATTTGCATTTTTTTTAATATAAAATGACATTTCAGAATAAAATACAAAATCATGTCTAAATTCATAAATAGGGGCTCAGATATTGATATAGCCACGATTCTTAAATTGTCAAAACGTGTTCGGAAGTGTTTTTGCTTGTTTAATCCACATAGAATCTGGAAATTGTTTAAAAGTGTTTTTCTATAAAGTATAGGAAATAAATACGATTATAATATATTACGGAACAAAATAGAAAAATTGCATTTAATTATAATAGTTTCAGAGATTTGACTGCTAATAATTCGTTTGAAAAATGCTTTAAATAAATATTGTGAAATTTACATCCAGAATTAAAAAGACCGTAAGCACAATTGCAGTGCGCTAACTCAATGTGGCATAAAAATAAATGTTGTACAACTATATTAAATATTAAAAACTTATAGCAGAAATTGAAGATCAATCTATCCAAAATTATTTCTAAAAATTTTAAAAACAACTAAAGCATTATGACCAAAATTATAATTAAAGCTATGTGCAGAATTAAGTTTTAATGACTTTTAATAGAGTTAATTTTTTATTAAATGCTTCTGCATTTGTAATGTAAAGTATGTAAGTAAAAATGTATGATGTAAGTAAAAATATTTATATTGGTAGAGCTCTTTCTAGATCAAGAAGCCTATTACTTAAATTATGATGAGAAGAATGTGAGGTTCTTTTAGAGTTAAGATTGCTCATTTAATAGATTGTTAACGCATGATCAAGAAGTCGGTGATTCAAATACTTCTTTGGGCAAGGCACATTTCTTTCTCGAGAAGTAAACAAGAGTTGTTGTTGTTGAGACCCAGACCGTCCGACCTACCAGAAAGGTGTAACTGTTTGGACGGCCGGAAAGAGCCACTCAATTTAGACCAGAACCCAGTGGGGAAGCATCCACAGGGACCGTACCCTCCTTCCCCTACCACCAACCTCTCGGAAGGACCTACTGACCCACATATTTAACGTGATCGTACTCCGCGTGAACACGGCGATAGTTTTAGCAGCAGAGGGAATCGAACCCAGGCCTACCGAGAGCAATTCCCGCGTGCTAACCACTGGGCTACCGCGCCAAACTAAACAAGAGTGTAATACCAAAATACTTCTTGAAAACACTGGGAGTTTGGTGATACATCCTTTGATTTTTAATTTGTGAACGGGGGGAAATATATCTTTTTAATCGAGATGTTTATATGAAATTAATTCTAACCAGCATCGGCACCTATAAAATTTATCCGGAGGGATTCAAGGATAAGATTAACAACATTGACTAGTTTGATGTCCACCTTTGTGATTTTAGAGTGTCCCCTTGTCATCCCCTATGGGCGCGTCCATGCTAACTAGTAATACTTATTAAGCACGATTTACTCTGAACTAGAAATGAGATCATGCTCATATATCATTATATAAAATGCACCGAAAGGTTATGATGTAAAATCTAGCTGACATTTTCAATGAATGTAAACTATTATTATATTTTATTATGAACGTAAAATTTTATCATACGACACGGCTTTACTCTCATTAAAACTCCCATTTTTTCTTCTCTAGCCACCCAATGTTGCGAGTCGCCAACCGTCGCCAAGTTCTACCTCGAAGAGAAAACATACGAGGATACCGAAAATAACTCTATAACTATCAGCAAAGTACTCCAAATGTTTTTTTAAAGTGTTAGAATGACATTATAAGTCTTTTGCAATATCACAAACACCAAAAATAAAGCAAAACTTCTAATTATACAGCATTAAAAGCAATGAAATTAATAGCCAAATGAAATGCACCATGCTAAAATCTAGCACAATTACTTTTTAACTATATTTGTAAGATATATAATGGAAACAAATGTTATCCATGAAAAGAGTAAAGCCCTCCTTGTACATGCTTTTACTTGCAGCCGTAATTACAACAGTACATAACCATTATTTTACCATTTCTATTTCTCGATTACGCTCTCTGTTAGAAATTGCCATTGAAATGTATAGGGTCACAGTCGGAAGAAAATGCGTTCTCGGGGAATTCGTCCGTAAGACACCTGCCTTTATCTTTGATGACGATCGCAACCCTTAAGCTCTCTCCATATATTCTAACTCTTTGAGTGCAACCGGCCGCAGCACCTCATCCACATATCCGCCATTGTGCCGCTGATTTGTCGGAATTCTTTATAAAGGGCTCCTTTGAGTTCAATCCGCTTTCAACCAATCGTTGAGAAACTGTTCTCGCTGATATTGGAACATCCAATGTACACTGCAAAATCTGCAGAATGTCAACAATCGTCGTTTGTGGGGCCGATATCGCATGATTTCGAATGCATCGATTAACGGGTACTGACGTACGTCTGGATGAACCTGTCCCTCTGCGGCGAATCACATGCCCTTCTTCAATCCATATTTCCCAAATTCTTTGCACAGTGGACGCATCTACGGGTGTTTCAGCGGCGATACGTCGTTAATGACCATCCGGCCGTACGTAGGCCTGGAATGAATCCCATCGCACGATAGTCCAAATACTAAAATGGACATCGGTATCGTCGACCAGGATCTTCAACAACACGTGTGTTCTGAAACGAAACAGCTAGGGAAATGGGTTTCCGTAGGCGACAGACAATAATAACCTTTGGCTCATCTGCCGTTTCCACCCCTTTTATACCGCGTCTAAACGTGACCTGCTTGCATTTCAGATCACTTGAGTACATCGGCCAGCTACGTTTATCTTGCCGTTTGCATAATTATACGGCCAAAGCTTTATGGTGTTGCATTTTCTATGTCGGGTAGTGTATATATATATATATATATATATAGTTGTTGGCATAATTTAAGTTAGAGCTTTTTTACAACTTTTCTCTATTCTATCATTGGATTTTCATGTTATATCTCTCATTCATATATATATATATATATATATGTATATATATATATATATATATATATATATATATATATATATATATATATATATATATATATATATATATATATATATATATATATATATATATATATATATATATATATATATATATATATATTGAAGGAAAATCCGGCTACATTTGAAAATATAGTTGAATTTTTGGATTTGAGCATCGACTTTGGAAAAATACCAATAAGTTTTACTATCTATGACAAACGAAACAGTTTTAATATGCCTATAAATGGTCTTATACACTGGAACTCCAACCTTCACATGAATATATTCAGGAATGTATTCTTGGGGGGATTGGTTAGAATTCAACGCATTATACAAAATGAAGAATTACGTATTGATTTTGATCGAATATTTCTACAATAAGAATATCTTCAAAACTACCCCATTCCGTTTATGCTTCATTATATTGAAAATCTTTACCGTAACAATATTGCTTATTGTTTAGAGTTAAAATCATATACATTTTAGCAGTTATAGGTTCGCATAAAACAAAATGACCGGATCGCAGAAAATTAATCTTTATAAAGGACGTAGTGGTATGAAAGTCTGATTGCTCATACAGTAGTGGTACTCCTCTCGTCCTAGATCTATTCTTGCTTTTTGAAGGCCTCGTGACAATTATTATTGTCACTCCGGAGGTGGGATTCAGCCAAAGCTGGCGTCCAGGAATGCAAAGCCGCGGCATTTATGACAAGCTTGTTGAAAACTGGGGCGTAAGGTCACAACCCCTTACCGCCAATAAGTAAGCTTTTTGCTAAGACTACCTTCCTTTTTTCAATTTTAATTATTCTCTGTATAAACATTTTTATATTTATATAGTTTATAGTATTTTTGGCTGCTTTGCGCATCTATACTATAAAACTTCAAATTTATATATTCACTTCCATATTTATTATTTTATATTATATGGTGACGACCTTTCGACATGTGAGTTGCTCTTTTTTGCAAATTCGTATATTTGTGCGCTATATTTTTCATGTTCATGTCTATGTGGTATTTTATATTTCATGTTTATGTGGTATTTTATATTCTATTATTGAATTTTATCCTTTTTTTTTTTTTTTTTTTTTCTGTTATTCCGTTGTTGGGCACAGATTGCATAATATTTTAACCACGTGTTTTTATGCAATCATAGAAACAACGGATTTTAGTATATCTGTCTAGAATGTGCCCCTGAAGACGTTTCTGGCAGATATACTATTCTTTAATATGTTTTCCTTGTACTGGCCTCTCCGTGCTCTACTTTTTCGGCCCTTCCTCGTTGCTTTTTGCTTTTCATAACACGCTTTATTTTGCTCGCGGTTTGATACTGTGGTTACTGATTCACACTCTTGCACTTTAGTTTTTGTTATTTTAATTTATATATATATATATATATATATATATATATGAGAGATATAAATGAAAATCCAATGATAGAATAGAGAAAAGTTGTAACTCAAAAAACTCTAACCTAAAATATGCCAACAACTTAAAAAGAAATAAAAAATAGTGATTCATCAATCAAGAAGAGAATAACATGCATATATCTAGTCATCAAGCTAAAGATATTCAACAAATACCAATGGTGAGAATTCGAAAATTGAAAATCAAAAAATAACTAAGCATTAAAGCTATACACGGGGATAGGAACTAAGCATACAAAAGCTGTATATTTTGAACAAATTATTTTTCAAGTCCAAGTATTTATTCAAAATAATAACATCGATAAAATGAGAGATAATGCCTATAAACTCATATATATATATATATATATATATATATATTATAAAACTTGAAAAATTTATTTTCAATTTTAGTGAACAGATTAAAAAGCTAAAAGCAAAAAATAATTTATAATACATCTTGTAAAGCGCTATGCTGCAATATTTACATGTGTATTCCTATATAAATTCCCAAAAAGGACAAGTAGCAATGTACTCGTACAGATTCTAGATGTGTGACAGAAGTACCGGCCGGGGGGAGTTGCGACCCCCAGCACTCCGGTTAAAGCTTTTTCCGCCATGGCAAACGCTCCCGGTAACCGATACTCCCTACACGATTTCCTTCATGACCTTTTATAAATCCGCAAAAATACATACATATACAATTTCAATAACATGTAAAATCTAAAAGTTTACTTTTCTACGCTAAAACTATCCATGAAGCATTCTGTAAAAATATAACAAATAATTTAAAATACAAAATTCTTAAGACTAAAGAAATCCCAGTCTGAGAGGATATTTTTTTAAAAAATGGATATAAGACCCATAAACCGCATTATTTCCATATAAAAACCTGTGTGTAAAATTACCTCACAATTAGTCATTTAATCCTTTTAAACCCTTTCTATTCAAAACTAATGTTTGAAATACTAGTCAGAGTGTCTGTATTTTTAAATATGGACTCAAGACCTATTGGCAACTCCATCGCCATATATATACTAATGTTTGAAATCATTTCACTTATGGTTAATTATTACTTTAAAAACTATATATTCAAGACTGTTGAAATCCATGTTATTATTATTAAAATCCTTTCTGGATACCAAAACCTATTGGCTTCTTTATCACCATAAAAATCCTAATGTTTGAATTTACTTCACTTGTGATAGTTTAATACTCATAAATCGATATATTCAATTCCAAAGACATTCCAGTCAGAGAGTTATTTTTAAATATTGGATACAAGACATTTAAACAATATTATCACCTTATAAATATATATACATATATATAGACACATAAATACGCCATAGTCCAAACTCTACGCAATACACCTTCCCATGGAACAACACATAACTTTTTGATTTTATACCACTTTCACATATGACCAAAGTAATTATTAAAAGTTCGTCCGATATTTCAGAAAACCCTTATAATCACGAACTTACAATCTGGATAACGCTTATAATGTTTCCACATAAAAATAGCCCTAGCTATAAAATTCCGGTGTATAGCCATATTGAGCTATCTGATTTATGATCCTCAATTTGGCATAAAAACACGTCACCCTCTGCGTATTACAATTCCCGCCATTAGGCTATATCCGAAAAGTCGTATGTTGTTATCATTCCAAAATATCTCTTCCTGGTTACGGCTGCAGTTAAACCATTATAATTGGAAACCAATCTTATCAGAAAAGCGGGAGGATAACCCTCCTTGATAGCCTCCTCCAGAAAACGGCAATCACACTTGTATCTATCGTTGTTAGTAAAATTCAACAACTTATGTCGTTTCATTTGATTTACTATCAGATTTCTGAATATGTTACGGTGTAGACTAGTTGTCCATGACGTCAAATATTTGATATCAAAATTAAAGGTGTTACGTTTATCGTAAATACGATAACATTGTATAGTGGCAGGCTTCATTATAGTGAGATCTAAAAAATCCAGACCTTCATCCTCATTGCATGGTGTTTCTATTAAAGTTAAACATGGAGGATAAAAGTCAAACTTCATTCTATAACCACTATCCTCGAATCCGCATAGGATATCATCCACGTAACGTAGGAATACCATCTCATTTAAAAGATGTGTTCCCCTTTCATATCTATCTAGGTAAATATCTGCCATAATTGACGAACAGTTACCCCCCATTGGGATACCCTTAATTTGTTTATAAAAGTTTTCTCCATTGTATAAAACTGTCTCGAATAAAACCAACTCCACCAAAGCCTTGTACTTTCCAATTGCTATATATAGCTGCAAATCACATCTATGGTATGATTCTATTAGGATGCTATATAGATCCTTAATGTCTATATTATTGAAAAGGTCAGCAAAGTCATAACTCCTGTATATACCGATGTTTGGCAATTCTTTCAGTTTCTTAACTACTTCGAGGCTGTTTTTTATAAAATAACCACCCTGGTCATATAGTTTCCGTAATACCAATTTTAAATGTTCCAATAATAATTTATTGGCCCTTGTTAAATAAGTTTTAAAACCGATGGTTACTGGTCGGAATTTAACTGGATTTTTATGTAGCTTAGGTATTAACGTTAAATAAGGATATCTAATTTTTCCCACACATATGCCAGATTTTTTGTACAAAGCTTTTATCCGGTTACTGATTTCCAACTGAGTTTGATTCAACAACGAGTACATACTATGATCTTCGTATGCTTGTCTTAATAAACTAACATAGTACCATTTACAAGTCATTGCAAAATTCGACGTTACCTTGTCTACGTACGTAATTACATACATACTTTGTATTTCATCCAGCTCTTTTTTATTATATTTAAGCTCACTTCCTATTGTATTACACCGTACGTTCCTGCGATACCATGAAATGCACTCATTTATCACTAAGACCTTCCATTCTTCAAATGTCTCAGTTGGCAAACTGAATTTTACTGCCGCTTTTTGAATATAATGTGTAATATCAATTTCCATTGCTCGTTTAATGGAAACGTCACTCTTAAATCGGTATTTAGTACCCAATTCAAAGTATTTTTTAATATTCGATTTTATTATACCCAGATCTCCTGTTACAATATGTCCATGATGTACGTCTCTGTATATCGATGTATTACATTTGCAACTTACACAACTCTCTGTATGTAAATTACTACCAATAAAATTATAATTAAAAAACCTTCTCCCCAAAGGTTTATCATATTTGAAAGCCACTTTTAACCTCAGGTCCCTAACTGGTAATAA